>CAMXCT020000822.1:116295-193795 GCA_947184155.2 Cladocopium goreaui
TGGAGAGTATGTGCAAGAAGAGTTTCTGGGTGAAGAATCTCTGTGTGGAAAGTGTATGGGTGAAAAGCATGTGCAAGAAGAGTTTCTGGGTGAAGAGTCTCTGGGTGAAAAGTCTATGTGTGAAACGTATGTGCAAGAAGAGTTTCTGGGTGAAGAATCTCTGGGTGAAAAGTATATGGGTGAGAAGTATGTGCAAGAAGAGTTTCTGGGTGAAGAGTCTCTGGGTGAAAAGTATATGGGTGAAAAGGATGTGGAAGAAGAGTTTCTGGGTGAAGAATCTCTGGGTGAAAAGTACATGGTGAAAAGTATGTGCAAGAAGAGTTTCTGGGTGAAGAGTCTCTGGGTGAAAAGTATATGGGTGGAAAGTATGTGCAAGAAGAGTTTCTGGTTGAAAAGTCTATGGGTGAAAAGTATGTGCAAGAAGAGTCCCTGGGTGAAAAATATATAGGTGAAAAGTATGTGCAAGAAGAGTTTCTGGGTGAAAAGTATGTGGGTGAAACGTGTGTGCAAGAAGAGTTTCTGGGTGAAAAGTATATGGGTGAAAAGTATGTGCAAGAAGAGTTTCTGGGTGAAGAGTCTCTGGGTGAAAAGGATGTGGAAGAAGAGTTTCTGGGTGAAGAATCTCTGGGTGAAAAGTACATGGGTGAAAAGTATGTGCAAGAAGAGTTTCTGGTTGAAGACTGAAGAGTCTCTGGGTGAAAAGTATGTGGGTGAAAAGTTTGTGCAAGAAGAGTTTCTTTGTGAAGAGTCTCTGGGTGAACAGTATCCTGGGTGAAAAGTATATGGGTGAGAATTATGTGCAAGAAGAGTTTCTGGGTGAAGGATCTCTGGGTGAAAAGTATATGGGTGAAAAGTATGTGCAAGAAGAGTTTCTGGGTGAAGACTCTCTGGGTGAAAAGTCTATGTGTGAAACGTATGTGCAAGAAGAGTTTCTGGGTGAAGAATCTCTGGGTGAAAAGTTCATGGGTGAAAAGTATGTGCAAGAAGAGTTTCCGGGTGAAAAGTATATGGGTGAAAAGTATGTGCAAGAAGAGTTTCTGGGTGAAGAGTCTCTGGGTGAAAAGTATATGGGTGAAAAGTATGTGCAAGAAGAGTTTCTGGGTGAAGACTCTCTGGGTGAAAAGTATATGGGTGAAAAGTCTGTGCAAGAAGAGTGTCTGGGTGATGAATGTCTGGGTCAAAAGTATGTGCAAGACGAGTTTCTGGGTGAAGAGTCTCTGGGTGAAAAGTATGTGCAAGAAGAGTTTCTGGGTGAAGAGTTTGTGGGTGAAAATTATGTGCAAGAAGAGTTTCTGGGTGAAGACTCTCTGGGTGAAAAGTATATGGGTGAAAAGTATGTGCAAGAAGAGTTTCTGGGTGAAGAGTCTCTTGGTGAAAAGTATGTGCAAGAAGAGTATTTGGGTGAAAAGTACATGGGTGAAAAGTATGTGCAAGACGAGTTTCTGGGTGAAGAGTCTCTGGGTGAAAAGTATGTGGGTGAAACGTGTGTGCAAGAAGAGTTTTCTGGGTGAAGAGTGTCTGGGTGAAAATTATATGGGTGAAAAGTATGTGCAAGAAGAGTTTCTGGGTGAAGAGTCTCTGGGTGAAAAGTTTGTGCAAGAAGAGTCTCTGGGTGACAAGTATATGTTGAGTTGCCCGTGTTTGGATTAAGACTGGTGGGGGGGGGTCCGGAGTGGGGTGGTGGTGGTGCACGGCAAGGTGCTAAAATTTCAAAAATAGGTGCTCAAATTTAGGGAAATAAGTGCTTTTTTGAAGAAACCCAGTCGGGATCCAGTCGGGACCCAGTCGGGACCCAGTCGGGCACCAATTTTGCATTTTTGGGCACCGCTTTTGGCCAGTCGGGATCCAGTCGGGATCCAGTCGGGATCCAGTCGGGATCGCGTCGGGATCCAGTCGGGCACCAATTTTCGAGTTTTTGGCACCACGTTTGGACCTGTCGGGAAGCAGCCAAAATCACCCAAAAACGTGCAAAAACACTGCAAAAATGCTGTTTTTTATGAATTTGGCTGCCTCCCGACATTGGTGCCCGACTGGATCCCGACTGGATCCCGACTGGATCCCGACTGGATCCCGACTGGCCAAAAGCGGTGCCCAAAAATGCAAAATTGGTGCCCGACTGGGTCCCGACGGGATCCCGACGGGATCCCGACGGGATCCCGACTGGATCCATAGATCGGCAAGAACCCACTCCCGCACCTATTTTTCCCTTTCCAGACCCACCCTTGCCCTTTTCCGCGCACCAGCCGTGCACCAATACCCCCCCCCCTCCTGCACCAAAACGGCAAAAGCAGTCTTAAGCCAAACGGGGGTTCTACAAAGTATATGGGTGAAAAGTATGTGCAAGAAGAGTTTCTGGGTGAAGAGTCTCTGGGTGGAAAGTATGTGCAAGAAGAGTTTCTGGGTGAAAAGCATGTGCAAGATGAGTTTCTGGCTGCAGAGTCTCTGGGTGAAAAGTATATGGGTGAAAAGTATGTGCAAGAAGAGTTTCTGTGTGAAGAGTCTCTGTGTGAAAAGTATGTGGATGAAAAGTGTGTGCACGAAGAGTTTCTGGGTGAAGACTCTCTGGGTGAAAAGTATATGGGTGAAAAGTATGTGCAAGAAGAGTCTCTGGGTGAAGAGTCTCTGGGTGAAAAGTATATGGGTGAAAAGTATGTGCAAGAAGAGTTTCTGGGTGAAGAGTCTCTGGGTGAAAAGTATATGGGTGAAACGTATGTGCAAGAAGAGTTTCTGGGTGAAGAATCTCTGGGTGAAAAGTTCATGGGTGAAAAGTATGTGCAAGAAGAGTTTCTGGGTGAAAAGTATATGGGTGAAAAGTATGTGCAAGAAGAGTTTCTGGGTGAAGAGTCTCTGGGTGAAAAGTATGTGCAAGAAGAGTTTCTGGGTGAAGATTTTCTGTGTGAAAAGTATACGGGTGAAAAAATTGTGCAAGACGAGTTTCTGGGTGAAGAATCTCTGGGTGAAAAGTATATGGGTGAAAAGGATGTGCAATTAGAGGTTCTGGGTGAAGGGGTAGATGGGATGCTGGCTTTCGGTCCTTCCTTCTCAGATGAGTAAATCCAATACAAGTCCAATCTAGTTAATATAGTAATGGTTTTTGCCACATTACTAGATTTTTGTTGCAACGAAACTTGTCTCAAAGTGTTGGCTACTTCGAACAACCTAAGAAAGGGGAAATCCAACATGGCAATGTACTATACACCTGAAACTTGGAATAGTCGAAGACCCCCTACACGAACGCACAAATTGAAATGTGGTGAGGTGGTTTTGTCATCTTGTTAAAAAACAAAAACCATGGTAAAAACCCAGTTGGATTAAACTCAAGTTTTGATATTGTTTTTTCAATCCGAGAACAACATACTGTTATCATCGGTTACTTGTTATTATGTTGGTTATGTTGGTTATGTTGGTTATGTTGGTTATGTTGGTTATGTTGGTTATGTTGGTGAAAACACATACATACATACATACATACATACATACATACATACATACTTACATACACACATACACACATACACGCATACATACATACATACATACGTACGTACGTACATACATACATACATACATAGATACATAGAGACAAACATACTTACATACATAGAGACATACATACTTACATACATACATACATACATATATACATATACACATACATACACATATACATAGATACATAGATACATAGATACATAGATACATAGATACATAGATACATACATACATACTTACATACATACATACTTATATACATACTTAAATACATACATACACATACATACACATACATACACATACATACACATACATACACATACATACACATACATACACATACATACATATACATACATACACATACATCATACATACACATACATACACATACATACACATACATACACATACATCATACATACATCATACATACACATACATACACATACATACACATACATACACATACATACATTCCATACATACACGCACATACATACACATACATACACATACACATACATACACAGACATACACATACATACACATACATACACATACATGCACATACATACACATGCACATACACACATACACAGCACATACATACATACACATACATACACATACATACACATACATACACATACATACACATACATACACATACATACACATACATACACATACATACACATACATACACATACATACACATACACATACACATATACATACATACATACACATACATACATACATACATACACATACATACATACATACATACATACACATACATACATACATACACATACATACATACATACAGACATACATACATACATACATACATACATACATACATACACACATACATACATACATACATACACACACATACATACACACACATACACACACACATACACACGCATACACATACATGCACATACATGCACATACATACACATACTGTACATGCACATACACACGCATACACATACACATACATATGCACATACCTATACATATACACATACACATACATACATACCATACAATACAATACAAAACAATACAATACAATACATTACATTACATTACATTACATTACATACATACATACATATGTATGATATATGTACATGATTTAACCACTTTTTTTGCAACATTGTTCTTTCTATCCGGGCAAAAAATTGGATGATGAACCATTGCACTTGGGTCCACAAGATCTCGACTTGGCAGATACTTTGGCCACGGAACCGGCTACATCTGGATGTCAGTGGAGAAGGGCATGGATCTGGCCAAATGGTGCCTGGGCTATCACTAGATCATTATCCAAACTTGTTGTCCATAACTGATTTAAGGAATCAAACTTCCCCACAAATCAAAAAGACCGTTGTTTTCTTGCATGGTGTAGATGATTTACTTTTCGCAAGTGGTGATTTCCCATAGCTGCCTGTTGAGCTACCAGTGGGTACTTCTGGTTTTGCAGTGAGGCTCTACAAGAAGAGATGGGGAACGTTCACCTCGGCGGCCTCATTCAGCCTGGCCAGTGCCGGGGAGCTGAGGAGAGCTCCCAGGAACAAACACAAGGGACATTGTTTATTGAATGCGGTGTAGATAAGGGCCGAGGGGTTATATAGTTAAATATAGGTCAACATTTCATACCCCTAAAGTTGGATGGTTAATACTAAACATGAACAGAATCTGCGGTCTGGGCTTTAAATTTTGAGCGGCTGAATCCCAGCAGGCTGAATATCCACATGGTAGGTTTTTAGGGGTTGAGGGAGGAATCGAACATATCCATTGTGCTGTTCATTGATTCATTAATTTTGTTTCATAGGTCCATCATCACACATCTACCAATGTATGGCTTATATAATCTCGTAATGTGGTGCCAGGCCTGCAACTGTTCATCGTTCTTTTTGAAACTTCATCAATTGAATAAACACCTGGTTCAGTTGCCTGGGAGCTGAACTTAGATACCTCGGCTTTTACATCTTCCCTCTTTTTGTTTAGTCTTTCGTTCTGGACCAAACCTAATTGGGACCTCAGATGTTCCACCAGAGGTCCTTCTCGAGCAAATGCTGCCGGTCTTGGAGACTTTGGAGAAGATTGCCGCCTCGGCCAAGTTGCTGCATCAGCCGTTACAGTGTTCAAACATGTTAGTGTGGCAACCCAAAATTAACCTACCATTTGGGGATGGTTTATACAGCCCATTTATGGTGATTTGGGGGATAGTTTATTACTGGGTTTACCACATTATTGTATTATTTCCGCGTTCCGCGAATACAAGCCCAACAACGTCATTGCCAGGCATTCCATCGAGACATCTCCGCGAAGAACTTCCTCATTGCTGCTTGCCCAGCTCTGATGACTGACCAAGGATGTTGAATTGAACATGGTTTCGGCACTGTGAATCAACTTGACATGTTGAGCTTATGAAGTGACTTTGAGTGAGGACTTGCGCAGACAGTGTATAGGTGCTGCCATTTTGCACAATAGCGCCCTAAAACTCCCAAGGATGAAAGCTCTGCTGGTTTCAAGGTGCTTCGGATATCGTCGCTGTTGGGATGACCCTTGGGATTTTATCATCAAACATTGGGATTTCAGTGGGGAAAAAGAGATCTTATTTTCAACCCCGTGGAATTCTGTAAATAGGGAATATATTAAAAAAAAACATTTGTGGGGATTTCAGTCAGAAGCGTGGGGAGTACAATGGGGTTTTAGTTGAATGATAGAGATACTAAAACCATCCCCGATGAATGACGGCCACCATCCACACTATCAACCCTTTGGAGGCTTGTATAGACAGACATGGCTGGGAGTTATTTTTGTCTCATCCCTTGTGATTTTGTTTCTTTTCAAACAAAACCTATGTTATATCCCAATGGATTGGAACCTTACACTGAGATTCTCTATGCGTTTAGAGCTTCGGTCCACCAACATCTTTCGATTTGGCTGCCAGTTCAAACTGCTGGACTTCGGCCTGGCAGTAGATGCTAGAAACTGGCAGTCAGGCGGCTGGAAGGCCCGGGACACATACACATACACATACACTATATGCCTATATGCGTCTACATAAACGTGTATGCGTATATAGTATATATGCAGAATACATATTATATATAAATTTACATACATAGTAACATGCAATACTATAGAAATACATAGAATTACTATATATATATATATTATATACACGTACAATTATATAAATATACACATCAGTACACATCCGCAACCGTAGATAGCATATCTGCATACAATTGTACATAATTGTACACACAGATATATATATATATTGTATTATAAACAACACAATCACATTGCTCAGGTCCTTTGGTGGTGTCATTTGAATATATTTGAATATGAAGTCTTTGTATCTCGCGTCTGCGGTGGGTACCCCTTGTCTGCTGCCCCAAAACCGTAAATCTTCAGGTCGCGTTCCAAAACTCGCCAATGTCTATCTGCATCCTCTTCTATCAATTTGATCAGGCATATAGCGAAGTAGGCAACACCTGCCCAACACAGCTACACGTCTGGGGCCGCAGGTGGAGGGAGTGGGTGGAAATCCCCTCTACTTTCCGCCTGGGTCCTGGTTGGCAATGGCGTGAAACCGGCACGTTTGCAGCTTCCATCGTTGTTTTCTCATTTGGATCTGGGTGGTGTGACATGACATGATGAATTTCATTGTATGATCACTGGGACGATATGGTTTGTAGCTTACCAAGCACGCATGGCTGGAAATCGATATTGAGAAATGGCAGGGGCGCGCTCAGCCATGCCCCGGCAGCCATCCAGGGTCAAGAGCTCAAGAAAGTGAAGCATTGGCTTCCGAGTTGCTGTAACATGAACATTTTGGATTTGTGGGTTTTTGTCTAACTTATTTTGTAATTCCATATCAATGGGGTTATGTGAGAAACTTAAATGGGGTTATTAAAATCCACAAAGCCAAAATTGACAACTGCGGCGGCTGTGGCCCATGGTGATTCCAGGATCCTAAAGTGGATGTACTGTACCATATGAAACCATATTTTGGTGATTATATTTCCTTACAATATTGTATAGGTCTTATAATGGTAGGTACATCCAATTTATGTTCCTGAAGTGGCCATGGATGTGGCAGGGAGCTGGGGTGGCACCTTTCTGGTTTTCAAATCGCTGACGGGCCAAGGCACGCTTCATTGCTCCATAAATAATGCTTCATTGTTCCATAAATACATGATTAATGGGGTAGTGAAATGCTGGATTGTAAACCATTTGTTGATGAAACATGTATTGAACCCACATCTGTATGGGATAACTTGATGAATCTTATATGATTACTTGAAATCCAAGCTGCGGTTCCGTAACTGAAACCTGGTTATTTGATATGCGGGTAACTGCTGCGGTTACATGAAATAGTCGTAACTGGAAGAGTAGGGATCTATTTTAATAGGATTTTCCATTGTAAACCATCCATTTTGGGTACCTCCATTTGTGGAAACCCCCGTCATAAGTCCTTGTGATGGATTTCTTCACCCAGGCCCAGGACCCCAAGGACCCCAGTCCACCCATGTCCACGTGGACTACATGGACCGTGCCGCCCAGATCAATACGCTTGCCGCCTTGACCATTATGCCTTTGGCATCTTGCTTTCTGAGGCGCGGATGGGAGATGTGTCACAAGATCCAAGGGTCATCAATTTTGTGGATCAGGGACATATAGTGAAGTCACAAGATGAAATTTAAAAACTAGAAAATGCATAAAAGGACAATAGCATAGCTCACATTGGATCATGTCCTTCAGCAACTGTTGGGTTTTGAGCGTTTTTTTTGTCAGCCTCATTGTTTCCAGCATTTCATGTGAACTGTTTTGAAACTTGATTGGCATCAGCGGGAAAATGTTCTCACAAAACGCATTTCAAGCCTGCATTGCCCGCGACGCGGGTTCTAGGTGGTCTTCATCACTTGGATGGGCTCGAAGGTTCCAAGCAGGGCGGAGCATGGTGGGAATAAAACAAATTTCCTTCGAGTCAAAAACCTGGACAGAGACAAGTGATAGGGCCAAAACCTAAATTTTCTAATAAGATGACGGCAAGAAGACGGCCGTGTGAGAGAACACGCCGGTGCTAATGAACAAATTGTATGAACGAAGTGTATTTCCAGCAGGGGGCAAGCAAAGCATGGTCCACCAATGGTCCAAATATGTATATATATATAGTTTTCAATCCCAGGCCCCATGGTTTCTTTTGTATCCTTTTCTGTTACAATATTCTTCACTTGTGGCAGCAGGGTATTGCAACGAACATGACCATGTGCCCCCCCTGCAGGAATCGGACGCAGAAAAGTGCGACAGCCCATTGAGGCGCCGTTCAGGGTTCCCGGAGTTGGTCGTGGATAGATGGCAAGCACTGGAACATATGTTCTTGTTTCCCGATCACATACATGATTATATAAAGAATGCATGTCTGTAGACATAGTACTATAAATATGAATATTAGTATGTGTGTATATATATATATTGGAGGTGATGGGATAGGGGATAGATGATATAATATGATGTGTATGTATATATATATACTTGTAGTTGATTTATTACGACCATACATGGATTTTATATTGCCAGAAATTATATGCGTTGACATTTGCACCCAAAACAGATTCAGGTCAACCTCCAAATCCTTTGCAGAAGACGGGGAAACCACACACACACACACCTTTTGTGGACTCAACCGGTATCCTTTTTCAAGCCTTTCCGCCCTTCTGTATTCGAGATGTAACCGATATATGGGAAATATAATGAAGATGAATGATTGATCTGTGATTCCATCCCCCTGCGATGTCCTCCATGGTACTGGAGACTAGTGACTGGTCCTAGCACCGCGCAAACTCAAGGAAGACGTTTGAAGCCTACACAGTTCGGCCGCCCAGTCCATATTTGGTTCCCTCGACCGCTTCTGTCGACAGAAACCTGTAGTGAATAGGTGATGATTCAATAAAAACAAAGCCACTAGTTACATAGCTGATAATTCTATATCATCATCCTCCTGGCAATTTTCCCGCCTTTTTTTTGGGGAAGGGAACATTGATATCTTTTTTAGGCCTGGAACCCGGACACCCAATTTTCTGGGGAGGGCACCTTGGACTGCCTTGGACCATGATGTTTTAGAGATTGCATTTTGAAGATCAATTACCAATTACTGTATATAGACGATTTTTACTTTTTGAATTTGCTCAAAATTGCCGTTACAAGCCAGCCCTCGCATGGGTGACAGGTCATGCCAACAATCCACAAGGGTGGCAAGTGGCAAGTGGGAAGGTAACCAGTTCCACTGCAACTCTGACCTTCTGATTCTTTAGAGAATATGTGTATATATATAGGGTTGTTTTGCGATTTTGAAATTGGTTGCCTGGGTGTCAGGGCCCTGTGATCCTTTAGATGTGTGATGTTGGTAGTTTATCGAGTTCCATTGTTTGGTCGAACAAAAAATGGGGTGTCCAAGTCAGCCGTGGAAATTCCAGGGGATAGCCCGACTCTGTGATCTGCTCCAATGCTTGTTTTGCTCTCTGCCATGCCGCCTGAGGAGTTCCATCGCTTTTGGCAGAACTGCCACAGCGCCATGGCTAAAGGCCTCCAGTTTGTTCTCAGAGGGATTTGCCACATCATTGAAGATTTCAGGAACATCCTGAGATGCACCTCTTTGAACTGGTAAACGTAATCCTCTCTCAAATGAAGCATGCAAAGTTCTAGCGGGTTCACACCAGTCATGTGTCAAATTTAATTAACCAGTTGCAACCTATTTTCAACATAAAGCTTTAAATAGACCCTTAAAAATGATGAACATTATGATAATTGTCTTATCACAGGACCTGATCAGCCTTTGACCTTCGACTCAGTCTCTTGCCAGGCAAGGCCATCGTGACCCATCTCGCCGCAGCCGGAACACCTGGATTGGACATAGCTGGACTGGGATGAGGCAACAAATTCGTTTGGGCCAAAACTGAAACAAAACACCCAAATATATTGGTGTGTTTTCATCAAATTCCCAGTTGATGGGCTTTGGCAACACTGGCAACCCTCAATACATAAAGGGCATTGGAACCTCTGCTGCTTGCAACTGCTCAATGGGCAGCTTGTTGAAGCATATTTTCTTACAGCAACTTGCCGTGTTGAAATCAGAAAGCCCTGCTGGCCATGTTCTTTGGGTTCCCTACTATTGTTCGTAACTGGGACACCTCAAAACCCAGTGGTTTAAACCTGACGTTTGGTTTGATCCTGAGCTTTCCTGGAAAAAAAATCTAAGGATCCGAAAAGATGTCTCGAAAGCATGCAACACGCGCTTCTCCGGCCGGGCGCCACAGGAATTCTCCAACTTGGTCTTTTCTGTTGCCTTGAAGTAAATGAGTGCTCTCAGTATATGATATACCATGATATACCATGATACGTGATACGAGATTCACCTTCTACTGGTCTTTATGTGAGAATCTTCACATGTTTATTCCCTGCAATTTCCTATTTTTCCGTCCTGGAGCGATGTTTTTCGCTTGTGTTGTCACAACATTCAGGGGGCGCGCTTGTGAACAGTAGCAAGCAACGCAGTGGTTGAAGTTCGAATGGCTTGTATCTCTCAAAATCTGTGAATCTGTATAGGCAAACGGAGGGCTCAAACAACCCATTGGAGAACTGGCACTCGTGTACTGCCCAGGTTGCTTTCCAGCTTAAATGCGACCGATGCTCCGCTGTTGAAGGCTGGTAAACCCAGGTGTAGCATTTTGGTGCGGTGTTGCTTGTTGTTGTGGATGATTGCAATTTGGTTTGGATTGAGCTGACATTTAAATCTATGATTTCATACGATTTCTTCACCTGACATGCACCCAACATTGATGAAACAGGGGTTCCACAATGTTTTGTCTTTTTTTGATGGCATTTGCAATGCTGGCCTAGTGGTAGACATTCGGGCTAGAGGTATTTGCGGAAAGCGGTGCCCAGAAAATTGGGGTTCGGGGCCAGGATTTTGTAATCATGAATGTTGGTTGATGTTGGTTGCTCTGAGACGACTTGAATCGGGATTTTGTATTTTGTAGTGCCCCTTGCCCATTCAAAACCTTGTTCGAATCTGCAAACTCCAGGGTCCCCACCGGAACCCCCGAATGGGCACAGGGATGATTATTGGGGCACTCATGGGGCACTCTTTGTGATCCAAACAAATCATCGTGATTTCAGTCACCATTGTAAACGTGTTTTTTGTTTAGTTTAATCATGTTTAGTCGCCTTTCCCATCGTTGTAGCGCCGCAGGTGAGTGCAAAGCTGATCGCAGAGGACTCAATCATCTCGTGGCAGGAGCGAATTTGGCAACGGAGAGTAGCCGAGAAAGAAGGGCACATGGAGTTCATGACATTTGAGTACATTAAATTCACTTGTGGAAATCTACATGTGGACATTGGGACGCCACTTCGACTTTTTGCGATTGCCACACCTGAGTTTCCTATGTCTCAAGCCACAGCTTAGGGCGATATCCAAACACTAATCCCCAGTGTGTCTTAGTACACGTGCTATACAATGCTATACATAGTGATTCATAGTGATTTTGGCACAGCAATCATGCCGCATTGTCCTGCAATCCATGACGTTGGATTTTTACACGGTTTCACATGTTTCACAAACACACAGATACGATTCCAGAGTTCACATGATTTATTTTTTACAAATGCAATAGTGGTTTGGCGGAAAAGCACCCTGTCCAGGAGCTTCGACAAGAAGGAAGATCTCCCGGGGAAAGGACTGGTCTGATCATCGTTTCCTAGGACGATTTCCAACACGTCCCGCCTCTTTACCTGGTGTGACACCTCCCATGGCACAGCTCGTTGTGCCAGCTGCTCTTTCTACTGCTGAGTTGTATCAGTTATTCTCTATATCTGTGTTGTGGCAGTTTCTCTTGCATGTATGTTGTAGAAGTTTTGCTTGCACTTGTGATATTGTAGCAACCATCACTTTCTCCATAGAATACTTGACTCTTTGAAAGGTCACATAGACAGCATCTTTGTTCAGAGGTTGGTTTGCAGCCTCGGTTGGTCATGTTGCAGATGGCCCATGGATGCATGTTTCTTGATTTTCTTTCTTTTGACTTTTTCTCTTCTCTGATCTTCTTTCTTCTTTCTTCTTTCTTCTTCTTCTCTTCTCTTCTCTTTCTCTTTCTCTTCTCTTCTCTTCTCTTCTCTTTCTCTTTCTCTTCTCTTCTCTTTCTCTTTCTCTTCTCTTCTCTTCTCTTTCTCTTTCTCTTTCTCTTCTCTTCTCTTCTCTTCTCTTTCTCTTCTCTTCTCTTCTCTTCTTTTCTCTGACTGCTCGCACCCCTGTTGCTTCATCTGCCCATATTGTCGGAGGTTCGACCTCTAAACTTCCTTCGGTTATAAGTATGCAGTTTTGATGAATTGTATCTCCATCCAAAAGTGCATCAAAAGTCATGGGATGGTTCCCGTTCCCGTGGTTCCCGTGGCCAGGACGGAAATCTCACGCTGCAGCACAGTGGCGATGCCCAGCTCGCCGTGTCCGTCAGCAGCGTCATCTTCGTGCTCGAATCCTCAGTGAACTCCGGGCCGAGGTGCGAATTGCACCGGAAGACTCCAAGACATTCCAAAACTCAATGGTAATCTCAATATGACTCAATATTAGCTATCTGAATCATTCTGAATCCATATATTTCTAATTATATAACTAAATTACTATGTATCAACTATACTATACGCCATGCACCTGAGATAATTCGAAGAATGTAATCGATTTTCATGTTGTATCATATGTTATAACTGATTGAACATTTCAATGTGCACTAACCGTCACTAACCTCCAGTCTGGGCATCTCTTATAATATGTCACTGTGTTATTGATCCACTATAATGTAGATCTGACATGTTATCCACATCACGTGGTAAGTCGCAGACTATGTTCATTCCCAAGACCGCTGCCACATTTTACACTCCAAGTCACAGAGAGCCAGAGAGCATCAATTTTCAAGTGGGACATGCTTCAGGACCAAAGTTTCTCAGCTTAGAAATGGGAGCCCTATATTCTCCTGCTTAGAAATCCTGGATCAATCTGCAACCTGAAGCGTTTGCTGTTTTGTGCCAGGTTCTTGGACACTTGCCTGCAAGAAGCGGCCGGGGAGCGCGGGCATCGCAAACTGGAACAGTTCTGAATCCGCGCCGATTACGATATGTTGCGATGAGTCGAGAGACTATGAGAGACTCCGGTTGAGCAAAGCAACTCTTCATGCCGCATGATCAACTGTGGCAGTTCAAGGATGCTGGTTCAAACATCAAATGTTTCAATCTCTACTGTTCTTCGGCAGCCGGCTTCTGAGCAAAGTCTCAAGACGGTTGAAGTGCGAGCAGCGAAATGCAATGAACATTGATTGAGAAAATGTAGGGTTTGGTGATTTCACTTTTTCACCATGGAGGTTTGTAGGAGCACCAGACAGGGCTGTTCTGAATTGGGCGGTGTCCATCAATTTTCACGGGGAACAGGACGATAAACCATCGGTTTTGGATTGCTCAATTTTGAGGCATACTCATACCTACCTGGAACTCAATGATTTCTATGTTTTGGAAACTGCAATTTTTCTTGGGTTTCATTAGTTTGTCCAAGATGTTAAGTTAAGGGTGTACGCCACTTGCAGATCGTTTGGGATGCAATAGTTCTTGGCAGGTCAGAACCATCGTACTGGCTGACCTCATTGTACATGGTGACTTGGGGAATCCATCCCAACATGTCCCAATGGTTTGTTTCAAATTTGTGAAATGGTGGTCGGCAGAGAACAGCAGGGCACAAAGAGTTTGACCTCGAGAAAATAGTCAATTCATCAACTTGATATATATAATTTAATTATATAAATACATATCATCCTGAATCCTGCAGTGGATAGAATATGGACATTTCAAACATATCCTTACCAAACTGCGAAACATATTTGAACAAAAACGACATCGTCTCTACAGGATGATGATGTTCCCCACTCGCCCTGCAGCCACGACTTCCGGGGGGACTCCGCGGTGCCGTGACTGCCACCGAAAATTTTCGGATGCCTGGGCCTGAGACCACCAGGTGGATAAGTCATGGAAACATGGGATGTTTTTTTATGTGAACCATGTTGGATTAACCAGCAAAATATTGATACTAACATTATCTAACATTGAGTCTTCCAAAAATAGTCTAATTTTGTCTATGCAATGACAATAAAACTATGCTTTGAGTGCACCTTAAGCATGACGGCTCCACAGTGTTTTCACTGGCGGCGTTGCGCACTCAGAGTTGAAGGCTTCACCACAGCTATGGCATCCCTTCGGCTGCCACACCGGGTGGTTGTTGGGTGGGCTGAGCAAACCGGGTTTCGTCTTGAGCCCCAGTCGCAGCCATCCTTCAGTTGCCTAAAAGTCACACTTAGTGCTAAGTTCCAACTTTGAGTGCACCTTAAGCATGACGGCTCCACAGTGTTTTCACTGGCGGCGTTGCGCACTCAGAGTTGAAGGCTTCACCACAGCTATGGCATCCCTTCGGCTGCCACACCCCCCCATGCGAAGCCATCCCCAGAGTTCACCAGGTCAAACCTTTACATATAGTGGTCACCGTCACAAACATCAGGTGTAGTGAACCTTCTTGTCCACCTGGGCCATGCGCCCTGCCATTTCTTTCAAAGTCTGACCTCCATCATAGAGGTACTTCTGCACCGAACTGCTGGACCACCTTCCCATCCGTTTCACCAATTCGATGTCGGCCGATGCTTGGAACAAGGCGCTCGCCCCTCCAATCCTCAAAGAATGGGACAAGAACCGATCGGCCGGCAAGCCTTCCGCCACTGCTGCCTTCTGAAGAAGGTACTGCACCTCCGTTCTCTTCAGGGTCACTCCGTTACCCCAGCGGAACAATGGCTTGTGTGCATCTGCTCCTTGGAAACGCGCCGGGCAAACTCGCTTGTAGTTCTCCAAGGCCTCCACCGGGCACAGATAACTAATGCCCGTTCTCGCCATGGTTTTGCAAGACCCAAACGCCTCCTGATCCGCTTTGGTCTTCCGGAACTGGACTGTCACCTCCGTGGCCTCGCCCAGGACTGCTGGCTGACCATCCCGTGCCAATTTCACATCCAAACCTCTCAAGACGTTGTCCAAGTTGATGCCATTGGAGTCACAGAACTCCGAAGCCCTCATCATGAAGAACCATGCCGTCAAGAGCGCTGCCTGGACCATGAACCCGTCCACTCGCTCCTCACCGAAGCCCCTTGGCACCTCTTGGAACTGTTTCCCAATCCACTGCAGCATGCCCGGTGTGACTCCCAGGCGCCTGGGTTTTCGGGCGGCTCTTCGATCCAAACCATTCATCAGCACCCAGAGTCTAAACAACCCTTCTGTTGGATCTCCTGCTCCAGCTCGCTTGTGTGCATCCTTCAGCGCGAAGACTGCCTGTTTCAAGCTGGCCGATGAAAAGTTGAGCCAGCCCAAATATCCCAGGAAGGCCAGGATTTTGTTCTCCTTGTCGAGCTTGTCCTCCTTTGGATTGAGGTAGGGGGACGCCCATTGCTGCCGTTCGGCCCACGCGCACCACTTTGCCCACATCCCAGCATAAGCGCGCGCCGTGCTCTCTGCTTTGTCTCCACTGAGGTTCGCCTCCAGCCAGTCCTCCACCTTCCCGGCCACATCCCCATCAAAAGGCTGTGTGCATGGCTGGCTCACAAGGCTCGCCTCTCCCATCTGCTTGGTTGCGCTTCTAGGCTTGCGGCCTCCAGCTTTCCGGTCAATCTCACCGAACATGCCCTCTTCCTCCAAGGCTTCCAACCAGATGGCCTCTCCGTGCCGACTAACCATCGACCTCATACCGCCTCCAGCTTTTCGAGATTGACCTTCCCAACCGAAGTCGCCCTTCTTCCACTGCCGCAACCAAATCAACAACCTGGCCAGGCTCTCGTCCATCGGTCCATCCCGGATGGCCCCGGCCTTGCTGTGTGGGCCTCCCTTCTCACACGTGGATGCTGTAGCTGCCCACATCAGCAAAGTCTCAGCCGTCCTCATCCCGGTGGCTCTGCATCCTTCTCCATAAGCTCTCTCGACCTCTCCTCCACATGTTTCAACAGCCTCTGACCATTCCAGAAGAGACCTTCCTTGCGCACACCACACCTCCTCAAAGCTGAGTGGTCGTACACATCCTTCGGGTCCCGCTCGGTCGTAGACGTACAGGATCTCGAAGCCCTTGCTTTCGCTTGGACATAACGGCCAGCGCCCCGGTCCTGTGTGTCCGTGGACATTCACCCTTTCCTGCTTCGAGCCTCCCCAGGTCAAATGCGCAGCCACATGTGGTAGAAGAGGATCACGAGGCACTCCATGCGCGACGACCAACTTCTCCGGCTTTTCCCAAGTGAGGCCATCCCATAGCTGACCAGGTTTGATCACTGTCCCAAGAGGGGTGGCGACAACCGCTCTGCCCAAGGAGTTCTTCAACAAGTCCGTTGCCAAAGCCGTTTTGCTCACCATCATGGCGCGACGACGCCGTGCCAGGGCTTCCCCAAACTCAGTGGTCACGAACTCCTCCGTGTAGTTCCACCACCCCGACGCCTTGCACCACTCTTCAGCTTTCTCCCAGTTGGCCATGCAGGGGCCTTCCACCACCCCCAGATCAACCTCCTTGAGTGCTGCCCACTCGAGATAGTTGACCAACTGGTTCCCTTTCACATCACATCCGATGGTGGCCATTCCCAATTTCAGCTGACCACCGTCTGCGGCTGCAGCTCCACATGCTTTGGCCACCGACAAGAAGTCAAAAACGACTCTGCCTTGAGCAGCCCACTCCAGGACCTCCATCTTCTCCCAGTCCACACCAAAGGCCTTGTCGACAGACCGCCTCACTCGTTGCTCCTTCAGCTGCATGATCAGCTGGCGGTCAGCAGGATCCGCCCACGACAGGAAGCAAGGCCCAAACCTTGTGGTGTCCTGTAATGCCTGTTCGATAGGCTCCTGGATGTTCACCTCAATCCATCCCTTTCGGTCCAAATACTCAACGAACTCCTTCCTGGTGCATCTGGTGACAAAATCAGAGTCCACGTTGTGAAAGGTCCTCCACCAGCCTGCCACCACGGTGAAGCCATACCTCATCTCGCACATTGCCAGCACCCTGAGCAACAGCCGTCCTGCTCTGGACCCACTCTGCCTTTTGGTGATCCAAGAGCGAACCACCGTGTTGTCCCCGGCATAGATGACAACCTTGCCCTTCCAGCACGGGCCTCTGGTGACCGCAAAGGCGGTGAAAGCCAGCATCTCGCTGACATGAATTCGGATCTGCTCATCGTCTTTCTCCCCCTCAAGAGCGAGCTGTAGCCAAGGGCCCATGTCCTCTGACTTGAGCTGGGAGGCAAAACCTCCCGTCCAGTCGATGGCCCCCACTGTGGACGGTGTGGCGTCTGCTGACACGAAGACCGCATGCCTGTGTCCTCCAGGTAGACTCAGCCTCTCCCTGGGCTCCAGCAGCTCATCCAAGGTAGCACCGAACTGTGCCTCCCACATTTCCGGCCTGGCACACAACCACCGGCAGACCTCGAAGAGTGACCACAAGTCATCCCATGCCCTGACCACGGCCTGCTCCTCATTCTGGTAGCCCAACGTTCTCGGCCGCACCGGCATGGATCCATCTCCACAGGTCAGGAAGACGTCAGCCGCCTTGAGCTCATTCTTCAGACCCTTGACAACTACTGCCCAGCCAGTTGCGATTCCTCTGAACTGTTGTAGCTGCCTCAAGGTCAGGCATTTCGACTCCGCATCAAACGACGGGTGAGCCAGCAAATGCGCTCCTTTCTCAATGCGGCGCCCTGGCAAGCTGGCATGCTCAGTCCGAGTGTTGATGTTGAGCCCCCAGATCGTTTGCTCTTCCTTGTAGACGCCCTCGATCTGATTCTTCTCCGCGTTCACCGCATCGTTGCCCAACATCAACCTGACACCCTCGTCGTAACAACGTGCAGAAACCCAAGGTCGTAGTCCCACCATCGGCTCAACCAGGATGTTGTCGTCGACCAAGATCTTGCTGCAGAAACCCGCACGACCATCTCGACGTGAATGCTCGGGTCTGTGCGCACGGTGGAATTCTTCGGTAGCCCGGCCAAATGCCGTCCACTCACCCGGGGAGCCACTGAACCCAAAACTTGAGACCAGGTAGATCACGGTCATCTCCGCCCCCTCCTGTGTCTCAGGGCAGGTGGTCCGCTCCTGCTCCTCTTCGGCCATCATGTCTGCCTTCCAAGGAAGATCACCAGCAAAAAGATGAGCATCCTGCGGTGCCAGCCACAGCAACCTGAAAGCTCCCGCGATGTCCCTCTTGCAAATGAGAACCTCCACCCCTGGGTACCGGCTTTTGTGCCAAAGGACACGCCGAGCGATTTGCTGATGGGTGGGCTGCAACGCCGGAGGGTGCCACCACTTGCTGGTTCCCATGTTGACCTGACGTTGGTCATGCACCACCCGTTTGTCCGGGGCAATCGAGCGGTCTGGCAACATCTTGTCCACCGCTTCAAAAGGGGAAGAAATAGTGTTGCCCAACGCCTCATTGCCCTTCTTCACAACCAAAATCCGGTGTTTCTTGACGTCCTTGAAGATCTGCTTGTACACCTGGTCCAAATGAGCTTTGGCGTTAGGATGAAGGCCCGACTCCACTCGTTGGGAAGAGCCCGGATGCCGAGCCACCATGCCGTTCTCACTCACGCTCCTCAAGTACTCCAGCAGCAGTGGATGTATGATGCCCTCCAAGCTCTGGTCCCGCACACCTCTGAGGTTGTCCAAGCCTTTCTCCTTTCGCACCTCCCATAGAGCGCCAGCGGCTTCTTGGACTCCCCCGGCGGTGGCGAGGAGCTCATCCCCGCACTTCAAGACATTGGCCCAATCACTCTTTGTGCCGTTGCCCAGCTTGTTGACCATCTCCACGTACTGCCGGGCTTTCTCCATCACAGGGTTGTTGTCTCGACATCCCCCAGCGCGGCGTAGTGACCTTGACCTCTGAGAACCGTAGCTGGTCGAGGACGTCTCCGACTCAGACTCCTCTTCACCTTCTTCCTGGAAATCTTCCTCATCGTTCCCATAGTCATCCTCAGGGTCCCCTCCTTCAGGTCCTCCGTCATGGTCATCAGATCCCCAGAACTCGTCGTACCAAGGCAGGTTCCAGCCCTCAAACGCAAACATACTGTAGCCCACCCAATAGCCAAGGTCCGGGTTTCTCTCTCCACTGATCCTCCAATCGTCTTGGTAGTGACCGACAGTGAGTAGTTGGAACGGTCCTCGGCCATGGTACTTGCACACCGTCAACCTCTCGCTCCTCAAGTCCTCAGGTCCAAAGCCCTGCTCGTGACCAAACCCCGGGTAAGGAACAAAATACGTCCGCCGCGGCTCAACATGCATGACGACCAAGTGCCCTTCCCCTACTTGATAGAAATCTCTTCCATCTGGTAGGTGAACTCGATCTCCGTAGGTGTCGGCATGATCCATTCCAAAGGTCATGTCCAGCCGTGCCTGGTTTGGATCATCCTCCGTGCCATAGAGGTACGACTCGATCACCTCATCAAACTCATTGGCATCATTGAACTCATGCCACGAATACCGATCTTCCGCTGCCTGTGGCGTTGGGACTTCCTCCAGTCTCTTCAGCTCATCACCATCAGTTGCCACCATAGACTCGGAGGGCTCCAAAACCGCATCAACTGGCTGATAGCTTCTGGGTACAGGTCTCAGCAGGGTCCATGCTCCTCCCATCTCCTCCAGAGTCCCAATTGGCTGGCCCATCCTCGGAAGCTGTACTTCACCTTCACGCTGACCCGGCTCCTGAAACTGCCCTTCTGACACAGCTTCACACGCACTTGCAACCGCTGATGTTGCAGCTCCAGCTGCATTGAGACCAACTTCACCATGTTGTTCCTCAGGGATCGGCGTTGCTGCCGCTGCTACACTGGCCCCAACTTCACCATGTTCATCAAGGTCACAATCCTCTGCCCCAACTTCAGCATGCTCATCAAGGTCACAATCCTCTGTGCAGCACTCACCATCAGCTGCACTTGTAGGGCTGCTTTCTTCCATGCCACCAGCCTTGTCGCGATCACTTGGGATAGGCCTTTCCAAAGTGAAAAGACTCACCCCCCCCACCACCACATGAGCTCGCACCACATCGACGATGGTCTGGACAAACTGAGGGCAATAGACACCAGCTTCCGTGCACCGAGTGACTCGGCTGCCAGGGCGAGACCCTTTCAAGGCCATATGCTTGTGGCTCGAGCTGACTCCTGGGCAGCGTCGAGACAGCGCAGCTCGCACCGCTGCATTGCGGCGGAAGACCACCCGCGTGAGGTGCTGGTAGTAGGCATTCTCCTCATCAGGGGGGCCCAAACCAAATGCGCACATGCGGAACTCCACCCAGTCCACGTCAGAGCGAGCTAGTACCCGCTTCCAGCAAGGGAGATCCCACTGCTTCGGGTATCTGCCCGAGGCTCCTGAACTTTCAGCAAAGGGGAAGCCGTCATTGTCCAGCATGTCCTCGAAGTACTCGGCCGCAAACTCTGACAAAGTGTTGCCCGCCATCTCCTTGTCGGTGAGGGGTCGTCCCACGCCACCTTCTGGTTGCTGGAATGTGCGTGACCCTCCATTCTCCAGATTCCAATCACAATAACTGGTGCAAGGTGCTGCCACCCATCCGATGTTTTCAGGGCCACATCGTGCCCGATGGAGGTGGGCCTGACGGTTCTCCGGCAGCATCAGGTCATGTGCCTTCACATAGCCCGTCCGGGTATGTGGCTCCTCATAAACCTCAACCGGTGCCAGTGCTTTTCCACCCTGTCGTCTCCACTCGGCAGTCAGGGTAGCCTGACCTGCAAAGAGCTCTCTCAAAACCAGGCCTTCCTGGGAGGTGCCTCGGATAACCGTGGTCTCATCTGGGTCGTGAGAGCCAGCCACAGTAGCGACCGCCGCCAGATGGCTGTGTCGTCTCGGCTCCACCATGATGTCCCCCGCCTTGCGCCCTGGTCGGCAATGTCTGCAAGACAGCTTGCCAGGAGCAGAAACTACCTGATCATGTCGAGCATGCCAAAAGAAATTGAAGCCCAAGACTGGCGTCATTGTGACGTCTTCTGCATCCAACCAGGCATCAAGGTCCAAATTGTCCGGCGGTTGGGCGTACACCATGTGGCCCTTCCAGATGAGTGCACACATAGTCCACTGCTGAGGTTTCCATGCCCCTCCAATGATGGTCTCCACCAACAAGCGACCTCGCACATCAGCTCGTAGCACCACCACACGGGCCTCGTCCAGCGCTGCCACAGGGAAAACTGCAAAGGAACGAAAATCTCGCTCATGATGTGGGTGGACTATGTCATGTGTGTAGACCCGCAGTTCGTGCTCTACCGGTGTGACAAACTCCCCGGCGACACCCATCTGGGAGTTGGCCTCCAAAGCCAACCTGGTCTGCTCCTTCCTCAACGAAAGTGCCTCCTCGTTGACCTCATCCAAGGTTGGTCGCCGTGCGAGGCGTCTCGCCAGAATTCCAGCAGCCATAGTTTTCGTCACACACTGCCTTCTCTCCTCTTGGGGCTCCACCATTCCCAGCATTGACGCCATTTCCTCGTCCATCACCACATCCTCAAGGTAGTCCCACGTTCTCCAGGCGTTGCCATCAAGTTCAAAACCTCCTTGCCCCGGCTCTCCTGGGGCCCACAAGGTGTCCTTCACCACCAAACGCGGAGCTTCACCTGCCTTCTGTCGGGGGGGAGCCTTCTCCATGTAGGCTGCCGCTTCCGCTGCAAGGTCCGATGGTCCATACATCTCCATCTCCTCCAGCAGGTCCTCCAACCCGATAGCCGGCTCTTTGGCGACTCTGGTTGCCGCCCATGCAAACAGATCATCAGACGCTTCGTTGAGGGCGGTAAGAACAGGCCCATCATGCAGCTTCCGCGCCCTTTTCACAAGCTCCACAGCTTCGCTGGGTGCATCCTCATCTCCTCCATGAAATGGTCGTTCTTGATGTGGTTCTGGAACTCCCCAATAGGTATCGGGCTGCTGCACCAGCTCTTTGATGTCCTCCTGGCGCGTGTAGTCCACTGCTTCAAACTCCACTGGCACGTCCCAGAAACGGACTCGCGGCTCTCGCTGCCCTCCAGCTTTTCCGGTGCCGACCTCCTCAGCAACAGGGTTCTCCCCTTCTCCGGCCTTCCGTTTTGGTTTGGACATTTTCTCTGCCTTGTCCGCCTGGAGGGAGGCTCTGATCTCCTTGATCTTCTGCTCCACCGTCTCCTTGTTCTCCGCCTTCATCCTCTTCAGGCCCCCCCTTTTTAGGAGTTGCATGCGAACACAGGCATCCAGCTGCTCGAAGGAGCCCTTCAGTGGTTCATGCGATCTCTGACAACTTGAGTTTGCACAGCCCTGGTGGGTCAGATGGGACCAGCACAGCAACGTTCCATGTCTATCCACGGGAGCCCTATCTCTGGCCCTGTTCACCTCTTCCGCTGTCAGCTTCGGTCCCAGCAATGGCTTTCCTCCTTTCTCAGGGGTCTGCCCGGCGGCCACAGGAGAAGTGCCCCCGGCAGGGTGTCCTCGATCTCGTCGACCTCCATCCCAAGTGAGGCGCCATAGAGCTCGTTCCTGGCGCCGCTCGATGCGGGGCTCCAGCTCGCTCTTGAACCAACCCTCTGGATTCTTGATGTCAAAGGTGTTGGGCAACTTGAGCCACGCCTGGCCATCCGGCCCGGGCAAGAGGGCGTAGAACCTCAACTCCTGCAGGCTCAAGCTTTCCCTCTTAGCCATCTTCTTGATGTCCCGAATGAGCTCCTTGATCTCCTCTAGGAATCTCCAATGCAGCTCTTCCCAGGCGTCCATGACGATGGTCAAAGGCCACTTGTGAGGGCAATCTTGATGCCAACCCGCCAGGGTGTCAGCGGCGTGCTCCCTCACGTCTCTCCATTCTTCCCCATACAGAAGCCTCCACACCTCATTCTGGCGCTTCACACGGGCTGTCCAATCCTCCAGCTTGGTCGGAGAAGCTGGCCGTTGCTCCACAGCGCCCTTGGTGTTCTTCTCCATCGCGAAGGCATCCAGCTCTGCATCGGTGTACTGGATGAAATCTGCTGCACCAAGACAGTATTTCTCCTGAGAGCCCCAAAACGGTCCAGCCAATCCCACCGCCAATCGCGTTGTCATTCTTTGCCTGAATCCCATGGCTCTCAACTTGGTAGCAGCACCCACCTGAGCAGAAAGAAGACCATTGGCCAGCCCCGATCCAACTTCCCCAGGACAAACTGATACCGTGTACTGGTCACAGGCCCTCATGATGAAAACCATCTCCTCTGACAAGCGGTTCAGGCCTTTGACCGTACCTTGAGGGTGTGTGGTATGCTCGTGTTGAGCTTTGACCAGTGATGCCAACTCCGCCGTCTGAGACTGAATCGCCTGGGCCAAAGCGGCCATGGAATCGGTTCCAGGGGTCACTGCAGCTGCTCCAGCCCTCCTATCTCCTTTGCCAAAAATGGTAGGTGGCCCAATGGTCAAGGGCGGTCCAGCTTTCTCAACCACCTGTGGGGGAGTTTCCGCCAGCCCTGGGGGTGTGGACAACTTTGACTGAGCTTCCGATGCAACCAGACTCCAGGACCTTGACCTGCAACTGGTGTCTGGTGAGTCATGCACAACACCGTCATCGTCCTCAAAGTCAGCCCGCCACTTCGTGAGGAACTTGGTGAGCCCTTTCTGACCTCGTCCTTGTTCAGTCACTCCAAGCCCATGCAAAACTCTGCTAAGCTCCCGAAAGCCAATGCCCTTCTCCTCTGCCATGGTCCTTCGGACTTGGTCCTCGGCGAGGCCGATGTCCTTGCCCTGGGTGTATCTTTCCAGATACTCCTCTAACCAGTTTCGGTGGTCTCCGCCATCCGGTGAGTCAAGCATTCCCAGCCTAGCCAGGGTGCGGTGCACAGACGACTTGGGCGTCACTCCAGGAGATCGTGAAGCCAATCTCTTGCGTCGTGCCTGAGATGTCTCCGGGTCCTTGTGCTCCCTCTCCTTGGGCAAGTTCTCCTTCAGGTCTCGGATCTCATCCAGCAGCTGCTGATAAGCGGGCCCAGAACTTTCCCCCGAGGTTGGCGCTCCATCTGCGTCAGTCTCCACCGGCTCCTCACCATCACCTCGCGCTCGACGTTCTCTAGACCGTGACCTCGAACGCCGTGATGTAGTCCCTGGTTCATGATGCCAGCAAACATGAAGACCTGTTGATGTTGGCTTTCCCAGGCGGCGACGCTCTGTTTGGCCACACTTCAAGGTGTATCGCTGTGCAAGATACTTGCTGGCGTGTGTCATGCAGAGGTTCCCTGTGCTGCCCATGTGAAACTCGTCCTCCACCAGCAAAGGGACCTGCTCAGTTCCTGGGGAGGTACATGGATTAACACACAACTGCACGTCCCCTTCCGATGTCGCCCATCTGATCCGATGAGCGCTGCAGGCACTCACCTCCGTCTCTGACTCTGAACCGAAGTCTGCCATACGATGTCGAACCGCCTGTGAACCCTTCCAGGCCCAGCTCCATAGCAAACCCCCTGCTTCCCGGGCTCCTTGCGCTGCAACTGCAAGCTCGAACTTCTCCGGGTCGTACTTCTTGGCCAGCCCGTAGGTCTTGAAGTGTTGTCCATCCTCTGGGCAACTCTCATTCCGACAAAGATGAACCTTGTCGCACCCTTGTAGGTCTCGCACCAACGAAGCCGTGCCCCTCATAGTGTCCGGCTCGATGCCCACATAGAGTCCACTGGAACGAATGGTCTGGTTGTCACTGCTGAGCTTGAAAACTGCCACGTCTCCTGATCTCTTAAGCACCACCCATTTCTCGTGTGATGCCGTGTGCTTGAACTTCCTAAGCTCCGAAGTCTCTGGCACATTCCCAGTTCCGGGCCCATAGTACTCTGCATCCACGGCCTCCGGAGTACCACCACAAAAACGTTGTACGTGGTACATGACTTTGCCCACCACTCGGACTGTCTTCCGCAAAATCCAAACGATGGTCATCACAACGGCTATCACCAAGGAAACTATAGGCCAGCAAATCGCCCAAACGTAGTGTGCCAAAATGCAAAGCCCGACCACGATGCAAAACTGGATGAGACGTCGGCATCCATTCCTCACATCTCCCCATGCTGTGCCGAAAAGGCCCCAGCCTGCCAAGCCGATCAGGCCATCAAAAACCGACCAAAGACCTGCATCCCAGGAAACTCCGCCCCAGCTAAAGATGGAATTCCTCGCATCCTCGGCCGCAGTCTCCATGCTCTCCAGGTAGGACACGACCAGGGGCGATTGCCCACGAGCCCACGCCCTCCATGGTCCATCCGGGGGAGCCGTGCTCTCATTACGAGGGCCCCACCAACCGGAGGTCCCGGAGCACAGAAGAAGCAGCGCCAGCAACCTGGACATGGCAGCCGCTACCCAACTGAGCAAACCGGGTTTCGTCTTGAGCCCCAGTCGCAGCCATCCTTCAGTTGCCTAAAAGTCACACTTAGTGCTAAGTTCCAATTAACAACAAATTCCATTAGTACCATATGCCCATTGTATCATTAATGAGAGACCCATTTTACCAAATCCAACAGACCCCTGGAGCATACTGGTTTATGAAAGGATTGCCTTCATTTGAGGTGTTGGAGAGACTTGGGGTCTGCTCAATGTCGGTATGTTCAAATGACCTTAGAACTTCCCATCCATGGACTAAGTATGATAACGGTCATGATCAATATTCCAACATACTCCCCATACAATCCCGTAATATCTCACGAATTTTGGACCCTGGATTCATTTTCTGAATCCCCGCAATCGTGTGAAAGTCGCCAAGCGTGGTACAGTCGAAGCTGAGCCGCTGCCAGGAGCTCCCTGAGGATATGATATTTATCCTGGACGATGGGGATTGTTCCAACAAATTTAACGGTGGTTTAAACCAAGCAAAATAATTGTTGAGGAATGTTGAGGATATGATAGGAATATAATCCATGGTTGGGGATAGTCTGGTGATACAATGGGATGTACAATTGGGATATATGACCATCAATTTGTCATAGGTGTGTCTGAACATGGGGCCCAAAAAGTCCGACTTGCGAATTACGGACAATGATGATTCATCCTTGGAATTGGGGACATTTTCAGACAAATCCATATATTCCCTAGTTGGGGCTATCTCCTTTCATGGGAGATATAATCTGTATATGGCTAATAGAAGGTTAGTTGTCAAACTTGTAATGGGGAAGATGTTGGTAGTGATGGGGAAGATTACGGTGATGGTGATAGAAAGCTACTCTAAACTTTTTTGTCATATCATGGGCATATTGTGGTCACTGCCCAGTAAATCAGTGGGGAATACTTTTGGTTCCTTCAGCCAATCCGGATAGATTGAGATCGTTCTTGGACGTAAAGCTAAGCCCCACCAACCAAGCGTGTTACCCTCCGGAAATCAAACATAGCAATTGGAAATCCACCATTCATAAATGACTTTCCCTTAAACCTCTATTTATCGGGGGATTTCCCATTGCACCTTTGATTCCCAGAGGGTAATGTACAGTACTTAGCAGACTGAAATGAACATGCCTATTCCGTCCATGAGACCGACTCCTGGTTCTGCCGTTCGTGGAGCAAACCTCCAGAAAGATACGTAGCTGTTGAATTTTGTGAAGGATTGTATGAAGATTTTGAACAACTAGGCCTCATTCGTGCCTTTTGACTCCAGACTTGAGCCATAGCAACTTTATTCGGCCATGAAATGGTGCCCAACATGGCCTGGAACCGTTCCCCAGGTCAGAAACCCGAGGACTTGGCCTGGAACTTGGTCCGTGTTTTCACACCTTGGACAGTGAGTCTTTCGACTGTAAGACATGGACATGGGATTGAAAGATGATACCTGGAGATTTGGGAATATATAATATATATATAATATAATATATATATAATATAATATATATGTAATTTAATATATATAATATAATATATATATGTATGTATATATCAGAAAACATTTTGCCACGTAGATTCAGAGCATTGCTCACAGTTATCACCAAATACATGAGCAGATTTGGGAAGATTAAAGATTACCAAGACTTGACCAATAGATGAAACATTTGACAATTATATACACCTACCTCTTCGTATCACTTGAGATCATTGCCAGGATGGTCCAAAGAAAACTCTGGTTTCAAATTGGTCCGCCTTCCTGTAGTTTCCAAAGGCGCTGATGTTGTTTTGCGGAGAAGTGACGCTATTTTTTCCTTCCATGTTTCTGTTTGCCTTGTTTTATGGTTTCACTTTGAAATTGGTCATAGAACTTTGCAACTTTGTGGAATTTCTGTAGTTCTGCTGCCGGGGATTTGACCCTGGTTCGATGTACTGCACCTCCAAGAAGGACAGGGGTTTGAGTAACACCAATGCGAAGTTGGACGTTGAACATGGATAGGAAACAACTTTACAACATGGATAGGTGCGTTGATGCAAAGTGGGCTTGACCTATGCTTGTTCTCAGCAAGTGGGCACCCGAAAGAATCAATGAATGCAGACCAATATAGTTGAGTTAGAGGGGAAACATGCGTGTTAGGGATACCCCGCATCTACGTCCCGTACACCAGTTGTTGTGTGTTCATGAAGCCTACCAATGTTTGCCCCATCGCCAGATTCTGCTTCGCAAGACGCTTCCACTTTTCAGGACAACTTCCTGAGTGTGTGGTGCCTGGTTTAACCAGTGAGGCTAGATAGCAAAATTCGATAGTCCTGAAACCATGTTTCTTTTTGTAATGGATAGTTCCCAACAGCGATAGTGTTGGGTTTCGATCTGTGGGGCCGGGGAGTGGTGCCACGAAAATGCACGCTTCGAAAAATCGGAACAGTCCTGGAACCTTGCTGGAACCTTGCTGTAACCTTCCTGGAACCTTCCTGAAACCTTGCTGGAACCTTGCTGGAACCTTGCTGGAACCTTGCTGGAACCTTGCTGGAACCTTGCTGGAACCTTGCTGGAGCCTTCCTGGAACCTTGCTGGAGCCTTCCTGGAACCTTGCTGATTCCTGGAACCTTCCTGAAACCTTGCTGGAACCTTGCTGGAACCTTGCTGGAACCTTGCTGGAACCTTGCTGGAACCTTGCTGGAACCTTGCTGGAACCTTCCTGGAACCTTGCTGGAACCTTGCTGGAACCTTGCTGGAACCTTTCTGGATCCTTGCTGGAACCTTGCTGGAACCTTGCTGGAGCCTTCCTGGAACCTTGCTGGAACCTTCCTGGAACCTTGCTGGAACCTTGCTGGAAGCTTGCTTGCAACCTTGCTGGAACCTTGCAGGAACCTTCCTGGAACCCTTGCTGGAACCTTGCTTGGAACCTTGCTGGAACATTTGTGGATCTTTGCTGGAACCTTGCTGGAACCTTGCCGGAACCTGCTGGCACCTTGCTTGCAACCTTGCTTGAGAGTGGAGACCAGCTTGTGCAGACCACTTTTTGACTCTTGGCTGACAATGAAGACAAAGTGTGCACCCTGCGTACAATGGTGCAGAATGGCTTTGAATAGGGTTGTGAACAAGCAGTATATATCAGAACTCCAACTGAACATGCTCTGATGATTTTTGGCTTCATTTCCCTCAGTACGGAAAATCTTTTGGAAATGCTAGCTACCAAAGTCCTGAACCTCTCCTACTCCTTGAGCCATTTTCCCTCCATGCGATGGGAACATGTGCATTTTAGATCATTTTAGCGTATTTCAGCATCCAAATGAAAAGGAACTGTCACCTGCCCGCGACACTAAGTAAGTATATGTTGAAGTATATATATATACACTCTCAAGTTCACTGTCGAGGTAGTTCTTGGCGTTGTGCTGCACCATGCCGACGCCGTGGACCCAATTTCCATGCCGGTGCTGGAAAGCGACCTTTGGCCATATGGCGCCCATTGGCATCCTTTGACAGTGTCTCAAAGAAGGCATTTTTTCAGATGTTCTATGGTATTCTTGTAGCTTCAATTCGCTCAGAAACAAAATGCTTCCACTTGCCGTGCGAAAGCAAGGTCGACGCTTTGTGACCTCGCGAAGTTTGCACGCAGAGGCTACATGACGTCGAAGTCTTTTCAGGTCCTTTCAGGTCTTGTCGCGGTATGAGATGGTGTGATGATTTTGCACGTTCTCGTCAGAGTGCAAGGCTTGGAAGATTTGTCAGGATGACGCTAGAATCGCACTGGCTACTCAGCGGCTACTCCTAGCAAGGCACGGAAATTGTCCCAACAACCCCTTGTGCCCTTGTGTTGGGAGATGAAGTTGCAGGGTGTGTTTCTTTCTTGAATCCCTGGAGGTTGCAGAGATCGAAAAGCTGCTGACTTAGGTGCACATGTTCATTGCAAGTAGGCAAACATGTTGATAGTTAAAAGACAACAACAATTCAAACATGATGAAAGGAGAGGAGTAGGGATCCTTAGAGCAAAGAATGCAGTGAGACATTGTGAGATCATGAGAATGTCATTCGACATCTTGCGTGCCAAGGCCTGATGTGTCTGAGTTCCATCAGGAGTCCCCGGAAAAGGCCTGAGTTTCAATGGAATGTCAGGGAAAGCGTGAAAAAGCTAACTCTGCTGGTACTTTTGACATGTATTGAAGTGTGTTGAACTTTATGATACTTTATTTGCATGTCGTGGCATTGCTTGGAGTGACATGTTCGCCTATGTCCGAAGTCTTGTTTCTGATGAGTTCTTGTCTCTGTTTAAGCCATATTAGTACGTCGTTACACATTGTTGGAACGGAACTGCAATGTCGACATCAATGGCCATTCCAGGATCCTAAATTGGAGGTACCTACCATATATAAGGCCTATATAAGGCCTATGTAAGGGAATATCACCACAAAATATGGCCTTATATGGTACAGTACCTCCAATTTAGGATCCTGGAATTCCCATTGACGACATGGTGTTCCGACTTGGTTTGCTTCTTGCCTCCATAGGCGGCATCGGAAGGCCCGTGGCAAATTGTCATGGCCTCAACCTTGCTGGAGACTGACGGTGTAATATGAAATTGAAATGTTTCTGACACAGTGTCCATGAGTATTTTCATGCTTTCACAATTTTTTGTGCCGAGGCACAGGCTGCTTTATACGGTTTGCTTGATGCCTTTGAGGCGGACAAGTTTCATGCCGGTTTGACGGTAAATGAGCGTGACTTTGAGACGGGAATGCGAAGTAATGCAAAGCTAGACATGATGCAGTGTGATTCGATTTTTCTTTTCCTATCAAGTTGTCATCACATTCAAAGGTAAGCAGTAGATGGTTAGACCCTCCGTTTGAGTTGCAGTGTTTACCAGACCGGCAAATGGATGTAACTGGTGGCGGCAATGAAGTCCTGCACCAAGTGTATGTGCTGGTTGAAAGATATTTGGGTAGTAAGGAAATGTTGATCAAGAGCGGAATCAAATGGTTTCTTCATGTTTCTTCCCAATTCCATGATGTCGTGATGTTTAATGTTCACTGGTTTATATCAATCACCTGCCTTGATTGGTCTGACTGGGACCATGTGAATCACATAGCTTGGTCCTAGAGATTCATGTTCTTAAAAGCCAGTTTGGGTTCTTGGTCCTAGAGATTCAATGTATCTGCCTCTGGAGGCGCGGTGCATCACATTGTCACGTGGTGTCATTGCTGTGTGTTGCGCAGAACTTATCTTTCAGTAGCCACTCTCAGTAGACTCAGTAGACTCTCTCAGTAAGCTCAGTAGATCTCAGTAGCCTGTCTTGGCCTGACCTTTGCCTCTAAAACGCAAAACAGTCGAATATGTCAGAACAAGTGAGGTTCTATGAAAGTTTGCAATGAAATTCATTCAGGACTTTTGATGAGCTTCTGAATAATAATATATTATATGTTTTAATCATCGGATGGAATGGGGTTCTAGATTTTGAGTCAACCATTTTTTGGAGGAGGTCCCCATTCTTGGAGACACCCAGATGCATCAGATGGAAAACACCCCCAGCCCCCCGAATTGCGTAGTTGCAAACTTGGTCAGAGGCATCCAAAGCGGTTTGTACAGGAGTCTTGCTACTGTGGTAAACCCAAGCAGCCTTTACTTGCCGTAGTTCATACCACCCATGTCAGATCATCGAGGAAACCATGACGGGAGTGCATTGGCGCCGCCCCCTGACATGTAGGACACTCTTGAAGGACATTGCAAGTTCACAGCCAGAAGGATTGTGCTACTTGGCGTAGTTGTGGGCGATTGAGGGTTGGACCATGTGATATAATTTTCTAGAACCCCATTGGGCCCATTGGGAAGGAGTTGGCGTTGAGATGCGAGTCGTCCGCGTCACATTCCTATCCCTTTAAGGGATGCCGCTATGGCTTTGTACCCCCAAATAGGGCGGTTGATTGCACCATGTGGACCAAGCTACATGCTTCCATGACTGTCCTGCCTTGAAAGATTTGTTTTTTTTTCGATTTTCCCCCTAAATGGGATGGTGATCACCTAACAGTGCTTGTGATGTTACTTGGATGCTGGTCTTCGGCAGTTGATTGCCGTGCCACTTATTGGCCATGCAACTACTGGGAGCACGGTGCATAGACGGCTGTGGCGTTTTGTGATCTTCAATGTACTTTGGCAGTATTTCAAGCACACCGTTACAATGGGTTTCACATGCATTTCATTTTTTGGGCTTTGACAGTGGTAATTCCATGCTAAAGTTGCAACACATGTAGTTTTCCCACAGTGAGGTGTTAATTTTTGGCGTTTTTTGATTTGACGTAACTACTTCGGTGCCGCATGAGTTTTGTCCTCATGGCGTGTCTCAGAGAAGTTCTTCGAGCGAAGCTAGAAATTTCTTGGGCGTGAGTACATAAGAACATGATGTAGCGTAGCATACATCTTACGTATTTTAAATGAAAAAAACATGTTTCGGAAAAACATACTAAGTGGCTAATGGTGCGTAGAAAAACCACGAAACACCGAAACCCAACCCACACCACCGAACCTATATAAAGATATGCTGGCATGACGCATCTATGGAGCATGACGCTATTATCCCCACCCCACCCCACCACCCCAACAAGTGCCGCATCTGTACGTTCTGCAAGAGAACGTGCACTAAAGCAGCATGCGGGTGTGAGCGCAGAGCACATGACGTTATTATCCCCACCCCCCCACCCCAACAAGTGCCGCATCTGTTGTACTGCAAGAGAGCGTGCACTAGGACAGCATGCGTGTGTGAACGCAGAGCACAAGACGATCCCCACCCCACCTCACCCCAACCCCAAGAAGTGGAAAAAAACTACAAAAACACACTGAGTAAAGCTTGGTTGGAGTGATCATGTAAATTATCTGAGCACAAAAAAGGGCTTGACTGTGACGAACATGTTTGGAAAATTGCTTGTGCCAGCAGAGAAAAATGGAATGAATCGGCGAAGTGGGTACTTGTAGGTGATGAGGAATGACAAAAGCAATGTTGGGTATAACTCATCGGTTTGTGGGATATCGACACGTGGCAAATATCGAAGACGGGCAGCTGCGATTCAAGTTGTGTCCCAGAGTCAGGAGCCAGTTCTGGAGTTTAAGCGGTGATGTGAGCGTTTTGACCTGCGCCTCCTTACAAGCACTGTTGCGCATGGCTTGATGTGTGCTTTGTTTTGAAGCAATGTTGTGCGGCATGATGTGAACAATTTGATCTTCATCGTGGACAAGGTCTTCACGACGTTCTACATAACTGTACCAAACCAAGGTTCACCCAATCCAAGTTGCATTGCGTACAAACAACACTGCACTGTTTACATGAGTAATCGTAGATACCCTGCAACAACAGCAAAAACTCTCGGGTGTATACCTAATTCCCAACAATTTACCTGATTGATCCTGACTGTTTATCTGTTTATCTATGTATCTATGTATGTATCTACCGACCTACCTAGCTTTCTAGCTAAGCTAGCTAGCTAGCTAGCTACCTACCTACCTGGCTACCTGTCTATTTATTTGTTTCTTCTCAGTTCATTTATTCATTTGTTCTTTGGTTCATTCGTTCATTGATTCATTGATTCATGGGTTCATGGATTGATTGATTGATTGATTGATTAATTGATTCATGGGTTCATGGATTCATTGATTGATTGATTGATTGATTCGTTCATTCAATCATTCATTCAACCATTCATTCATTGATTCATTCATTCACTGATTGATTGGTTGATTCACTGATTGTTGATTGGTTGATTGGTTGATTGGTTGATTGGTTGATTGGTTGATTGGTTGATTGGTTCATTCATTCATGCATTCGTTCATTCGTTCATTCGTTCATTCGTTCATTTATTCGTTCATTTATTCGTTCATTCGTTCATTCGTTCATTCGTTCATTCGTTCATTCGTTCATTCGTTCATTCGTTCCTTCCTTCATTCGTTCATTCGTTCTTTCGTTCTTTCGTTCATTGGTTCATTCGATCATTCGTTCCTTCATTCGTTCATTCGTTCATTCGTTCATTCGTTCCTTCCTTCATTCGTTCATTTTTTGATTCGTTAATTTTTTATTCGTTCATTCGTTCCTTCGTTCGCTCGTTCCGTCGTTCCTTCGTTTATTCGTTCTTTCATTCATTTATTCATGCATTCATTTTTCTATCTACCTGTCTATCTGTCTATCTGTCTATCTACCTATCTACCTATCTACCTACCTATCTATCTAGCTATCTAGCTATCTAGCTATCTAGCTATCTAGCTATCTAGCTATCTAGCTATCTAGCTATCTAGCTATCTAGCTATCTAGCTATCTAGCTATCTAGCTATCTAGCTATCTATCTATCTATCTATCTATCTATCTATCTATGAATCTATCGATCTAGGTGTTTTTTTTGTTTATTTATTTTTTTTTGATTTGCTTATGTATTTGTTGTTAATTTTTGTTTTGCTATTTATTCATCGACATTTAAGTTGTTCAACTATTCCCAACAGCGAACCTGTTGGGTTTCAATTTCTGGGGCTGGGGAGTGGTGACACCAAAATGCACGCGCCGAAAACCGGAACAGTCCTGGAACCTTCCTGGAAACTTGCTGGAACCTTGCTGAAAGCCTTGCTTGAACCTTGATTGAACCTTGCTGGAACCTTGCTGGAACCTTCCTGGAACCGTGGTGGAGCCTTGTTTGAACCTTCCTGGAATCTTGTTAGAACCTTGCCGGAACCTTGGTGGGACCTTGCACCAGGAACCTTGTTGAATTTGTGTTGTAACTGTGCCGGAACTTCCTGGAACCTTCCTGAGACTTTGCTGAAACCTCATTGGAACCATGTTAGAACTTTTGTGTTTCCGCTTTGGTTACGGTGCCTAGTTGTGATTTTGAGCCCGAAGACAAATTTTAAAGTTTTATTTTGTTTGTTGTTGTTTGCTTCGTTTGAATGATTCTTCCTTTGCTTAGTGTGCTGGGCTGGTATTAAAGATGAAGATTCTTTGAACCTTGATGGAATGCTTTCCTATTCCCAACAGCCCACCATGCTCCGGAAAGCCGGAACACCGCTGGAACCTTGCTGGAACCCTGCTCGAACCTTGCTAGAACCTTTGTGGAACCTTGCTGGGACCTCGCTGGGTCATTGAGACATTACTGGAACCTTCCTGGAACATTGCTGACACCCTGCTGGAACCTGCTAGAAACTGGTGAAGCCTTGCTGACGTGCCAGAACTCTGCTGCAACCTTCCTGGAACCTTAGTGAAACTTGCTGGAACTCTGCTGGAACCTGGTGAACCCTTGCTGGAACGTGGTGAGACCTTGCTGGAACCTCGCAGGAGCCTCATTGCTGGGACCTCTGGCTGGAACATTTTGCCGGGAAGCAGAGTGGGCGTCGATTTCGCTGTTCTTTTTGCATTGTTTCTTGCTTTGCTTAATGTGCCGGGTTGTGACGTTGCAACTCTGGCTTGATCTTTGCTGGAACTGTTTTGCAACTTTGCGGAAACCTATATGAGGACAACTTCTAGATTTTCTTTTTTCCCAGTTTACTGTTGGGGCTCTTAATTCTTTCTCAAATAGGTGTCCGGTTCTGTCCAGGTGGTGGTGTCCGGCTTTCCCGATGTCTCGAATTCATTTCTCCCCTTGCAGCAAACCAATTGTCTCTCAGTCTGGCTGGTGGTGTCCTGCCCCCCCCATGTCTCCACTTCAATTGTTTAATTTATACCCTTGTAGCAAATGATTTGTCTCCAGTCCGGCTCTCCGGATGTCTCCAATCTTGTAGCAATTCATTTGTTTCCCAGTCTGGCTGGTGGTGTCGGGCTCTCCGGACGTTTCCAATTCATTTGTTTTCCCTCCTAGCAAGTCATTTGCCTCCCATCCCAGGTTTACCACGCAGGGCCATTTTAAGTTTTTCAGAGCTGAAGGAAGTTTCCAACATCACGGTGCATTTGGGGCGTTTTGTGCCAGGGTTTTTCCACACCTGGCGCGCCAAGCGTGTCTTCGGACAGAGGCCTGCTGTTGTATACTGGGCCCAAATGGCGCCGGCGAAACAACATTGTTGCGCTCAGCCGCTGTTGGGATGGCTCAGGAGTTTCATGTTGTAGTCCTAGACATGGTGGGGCACCAAGCAGACCTCACCGACCATGAAGGCACGACTTACATCGGAGCCACCAGCACCGAGGCCGTAGAGCAGACCATTAAGCATGCCCCCCACATGATCCTTGCTGAATTCGGCGATCCTGACCTTGCAGTACGGGCAGCACGCATATGCAAAGAAGCTGGTGTGGCGGGTTCTGCGCGGAGCGGCTTGGAATTTCTCCTGGAAGCATTCATCAATTCCTACAGCGGCCAGACAGTGGAAGATGCGCGGGAGCTCCGATGCAGGGACTTTCCATTTTGTTGCTTGGTGTCGCTGTCCAAGCTTCCCGCAGGATGGAAATTTCCCAAGATTTGCTTGCTGTGGTGTCCGGCTCTCCAGATGTCTCCAACTCATTTGTCTTTTCTTGTAGCAATTCTGTCTCCCAGTCGGGCTGGTGGTGTCCGGCTCTCCCGATGTCTCCAATTCATGTGTCTTCCCTTGTAGCGCGTCATGTGTCTCCCTGTCTGGCTGGTGGCGTCGGGCTCTCCGGACATCTCCAATTCATTTCCTTCCCCCTGTAGAAATTCGTTTGCCTCCCCTTATTGCAACTCATTTGTCTCTCAGTTTGGCTGATTGTGTCCGGCTCTTCCGATGTTTTTCTTTATTTGTGTTTCATCCTTTTGTTGTTGGTCCGACTTCACTTGTCTTTCATAGTTGTCTCCCAGTCTGTCTGGTGGTGTCAGGCTCTCCGGATGTCTGTCTTAACTTGTCTCCTGATTCATATGTCTCCCAGTCTGGCTGGTGGTGTCCGGCGCTTTGGATGTTCGTCGTCTTTTGTTTCAAAATTCATATTTGTCTGCGGCTCTCCGGATGCCTGTCTCCACTTGTCTCCGTTCATTTGCCTCCCAGTCTGGCTGATGGTGTCCGGCTCTTCGGGTGCCTGTCTTCATGTGTCTTTCAACTTATTTGCCTCCCAGTCTCGGATGTCTGTCTTCATTTCTTTCCGAATTTATAGTTGTCTTCCAGTCCAACTCTCTGGATGATTCGGTCCGGATGTCTGTCTTAACTTGCCTTCAATTCATTTGACTCCCACTCTGGCTGGTGGTGTCCCGCTCTTGGGACGTTTGTCTTCACTTGTCTCCTAGGCTCCGGCTCTGGCTTTGGGTGTCTGTCTTCCCTAGTCTCCCAACTCATGTGTCTTCCAGCCTGGCTGGTTTTCCAGATTCATTTGCAGCCCAGTGTCTCCCGATTCATTTGTCTCCCAGTTTGGGGCAGTTTGGCTGGTGGTGTGTGGCTCTTGGGATGTCTGTCTTCCCTTGTCTCCCATTCATTTGCCTCCCGGTCTGGCTAGTTGTGTCCGGCTCTTTGGGTGCCTGTCTTCACTTGCATCCCAGTTCATGTGCCTCCCAGTCTGGCTGGTGGTGTCCGGCTCTTTGGATGTGGGGGGCCGTTTTAAGCTTCGATTTAAAAGCTTCAATAATAACAACAAGCCGTGGTTTTTCCCTCTAGCTTGCTTTTCCGTCCAGCTTGTTTTTCCATTGAGATTGTTTTTCCTTTTAGCTTGTTTTCCCCTCTAGTCTCTAGCTTGTTTTTTGTTTTTTCCCCAATTTTGCCCTTGTCTCCGGGCTTGCATCCACCTTTGGGTGCCTTGGGCCGCATGAGTTTACACCTTGTCTCCCACTCTGGGTGCCTTGGGCCGCATGAGTTTACACTTGTCTCCCCCTTGTCTCCCACTCTGGGTGCCTTGGGCCGCATGAGTTCACACTTGTCTCCCCCTTGTCTCCACTTGTCTCCCACTCTGGGTGCCTTGGGCCGCGTGAGTTTACACTTGTCTCCCCTTTGTTTCCCACTCTGGGTGTCCCCCTTGTTTCCCACTCTGGGTGCCTTGTACACTTGTCTTCCCCTTGTCTCCCAGTCTGGGTTCCTTGGGCCGCATGAGTTTACATTTGTCTCCCCCTTGTCTCCCACACTTGGGCCGCATGAGTTTACACTTGTCTCCCACACTTGTTTCCCACTCTGGGTGCCTTGGGCCGCATGAGTTTACACTTGTTTCCCCCTTGTCTCCCACTCTGGGTGCCTTGGGTCGCATGAGTTTACACTTGTCTCCCACTTGTCACTTGTCTCCCACATTTGTCTCCCATACTTGTCTCCCACTCTTTGTTCCTTGCGCCGCATGAGTTTACACTTGTCTCCCCCTTGTTTCCCACTCTGGGTGCCTTGTGCACTTGTCTCCCCCTTGTTTCCCACTCTGGGTGCCTTGTACACTTGTCTCCGCCTCGTCTCCCACTCTGGGTTCCTTGGGCCGCATGAGTTTACACTTGTCTCCCCCTTTGTCTCTCACACTTGGGCCGCATGAGTTTACACTTGTCTCCCCTGGGTGCCTTGGGCCGCATGAGTTTACACTTGTCTCCCCCTTGTCTCCCACTCTGGGATCCTTGGGCCGCATGAGTTTACATTTTACGAAAGCCAGCTGTCAAGCTTGGCTGAAGTTGCTCTTTGCGAACGAAGTGAGAATAGGGGGTCCGGGGGGCAGCCGCTTCAAAACGGACCATTTTGAGGCACTTCCCCAACTGAATAGGGTAGTCTCCGTGGTCGATTTTGAGGCTGATGTACCCGGTGGCAATTGGGTGACGGTGGGGTTCGATTCCCCCCTGGTCCGTCCAGTGACGTGCATTGGGGGCACGGAAAAACGTGCATTGTGGGCGATGGGAATGGAGGGGGAAATGAAGCAAGAATGGAGTCTCACATGCTCCACTAGTGCAGCATCGGCTTTGCAGCTTCTTTGCAAACTATTGCTGTCTCGAACCATCGCTTCTTTTCTGTTCATAAGTATTTTGTAGCCCAACTGCATGCATGGCTTCAATGCCGGCCCCGATTTTGAGGTCGCCAAAACGGGCGTCTGATCCGAAAGCTTTGCAATCACATGTGTATAGCCATGTGTAGCCTACAATTTTGCAGTATTGCGGCTTGCAACCAGACAGCATTTGACATCCACCGGACGGGATTCGATGTATTCCACCAGCTTACAACATAGCATCATATCATATCGTGTATAGATTACATAAATAAATAAATAAAATATATATATATATATATGTATATGTATATGTATGCATCTATGTCTATATGTCTACAAGATGTCAATATATTTTGGGGGGCACTAGATTTAGATCCCGACAAACATACTGAAATGAAGTTATTTTTGTGATTCTCATAAATAATTTTGTTGTCATCCTGTAGTGGATCATCTTTAATTTCTCGGAGGTTATACATACCCAAAAGTGACCTCCACCTCCTCTTTTCGGGCAACTCATTACGCTTTTTGTCGGTCTTGAATGATGTTAAGAATTCTAAATACTTTATAAAACGTGTTGAGAATTGATTTGCGGTCTTCCCTCTCCCCACGGATTCCAAAACGGCACTCAATATAGCCTCGCACTGCCGCCTCCTCCACCAACCCCCGCCGAAATCCCTCCCATCCTCTCCACTCTCGTCTCCCCGTTCCAACTAGTTCCTGGCTTTCGTCCCCTCTTCTCAGGTATCTCCCCCTTGTCTCCCACACTTGTCTCTCACTCTGGATGCCTTGGGCCGCATGAGTTTACACTTGTCTCCCACTTGTCTCCCATATTTGTCTCGTACACTTGTCTCCTTCTCTGGGTTCCTTAGGCCGCATGAGTTTACACTTGTCTCCCCCTTCTCTCCGACTCTGGGTGCCTTGGGCCGCATGAAATTATACTTGTCTCCCACACTTGTTTCCCACTCTGGGTTCCTTGTGCCGCATGAGTTTACATTAGACTTGTTTCCCCCTTGTTTCTCATTCTGGGCGCCTTGGGCCGCATGAATTTACACTTGTCTCCCATACTTGTCTCCCACACTTGTTTCCCACTCTGGGTTCCTTGGGCCGCATGAGTTTGCACTTGTCTCCCCCTGGATGCCTTGGGCCGCATGAGGTTACAATTCTCTCCCCCTTGTTTCCCTTTTTTGTCTCCCACTCTGGATGCCTTGGGTCGCATGAATTTATACCTGTCTCCCACTTGTCTCCCACTTGTCCCCCACTTGTCTCCCACACTTGTCTCCCACTCTGGGTGCCTTGGGCCGCATGAATTTACCCTTGTCTCCCACTTGTCTCCCACACGTATTTCCCACTTTGGATGTCTTGGGGTACATGAATTTATACTTGTCTCCCACTTATTTCTGACACTTGTCTCCCACTCTGGGTTCCTTGAACCGCATGATATTATTTGTCTCCCACTTATCCCTCACACTCGGGTGCCTTGGGCCACATGAATTTACACTTGTCTTCCACTTGTCTCCCTCATTTGTCTCCCACTCTGGGTAACTTGGAGCGCATGATTTTATACTTGTCTCCCACTTCGCTCCCATACTTGTCTTCCACACTTGTCTCCCACTCTGGGTGCCTTGGGCCTTATGAATTTGCCCTTGTCTCCCACTTGTCTCCCACACTTGCCTCCCACTCTGGGTGTCTTGGGCTGCATGATTTTACACTTGTCTCCCACTCGTCTCCCACACGTGTTTCCCACTTTGGATGTCTTGTGGCGCATGAATTTACACTTGTCTCCCACTTGTCTCCCATACTTGTCTCCCACACTTGTTTCCCACATTCGACTCCCACTCTGGGTTCCTTGGGCCACATGAATTTATACTTGTCTCCCACTTGATTCCCACACTTAATTCCTTCTCTGGGTTTCTTGGGCCGCATGAGTTTTTTTACTTGTCACCCTCTCCCATACTGGGTGCCTTGGGCCGCATGAGTTTACACTTGTCTTCCACTTGTGTCCCACCCTTGCCTCTCATTCTGGGTGTCTTGGAGCGCATGAATTTACACTTATCTCCCACTTGTTTCCCACATTTGTCTCCCACTCTGGGTTCTTTGGGCCGCACGTAATTACACTTGTCTCCCCCTTGTTTCCCACACTTGTCTCTCACTCTCGCTACCTTGGGCCGCATGAATTTACACTTGTTTCCCACTTGTCTCCCGCATTTGTCTCCCACTCTGGGTTCCTTGGGCCACATGGGTTTACACTTGTCTCCCCCTTGTCTCCCACTCTGGGTACTTGTCTCCCACACTTGTCTCCCACACTTATCTCCCACTCTGGGTTCCTTGGGCCGCCTTGTCTCCCACTCTGCGTGCCTTGGACCGCATGAATTAATACTTGTCTCCCATTTGTCTCCCACTTGTTTCCCGCACTTGTCTCCCACACTTGCCTCCCACTCTGGATGTCTTGGAGCGCCTGATTTTTCACTTATCTCCCAGTTGTCTCCCACACTTATCTTCCACACTTATCTCCCTCTCTGGGTTCCTTGGGCCGCATGAGTTTCCACTTGTCTCCCCCTTTGTTTCCCACACTTGTCTCCCACTCTGGGTGTCTTGGGCCGCATAATTTTACTTTTGTCTCCCACTCGTCTCCCACGCGTGTCTCCCACTCTGGATATCTTGGGTCTCCCACTCTGGATATCTTGGGACGCATGAATTTACACTTATCTCCCACTTGTCTTCCACACTTGTTTCCCATACTTGTCTCTCACACTTATCTCCCACACTTGTTTCCCACACTTGTTTCCCACACTTTTCTCCCACTCTGGGTTCCTTGGGCCACATGAATTTTTTACTTGTCTCCCATACTTGTCTCCCACTTTGGGTTCCTTGGGGCGCATGGGGCAGGGCGGGCAATAAATGCAGGGAAGGATGCCTTTGCCGCAAACTGAAATATAATTGAAATTTTCTATATCTGTTTGGGGTCAACGCTGGTATTATTTTTTCCTTCTGTTTTTTTGTCCCTCTAGCTTGTTTTTCCCTCTAGCTGGTTTTTCCCCTCTAGCTTGTTTTGTCCTTCTGTTTTTTTTTGTCCCTCTAGCTTGTTTTTCCCTCTAGCTGTTTTTTGCTCTAGCTTGTTTTTCCTTCCATAGTTTTCTTCCCTTCTAGTTGTTTTTTTGGCTATGTTTGAATAGATCGCATTTCATTTGAAACTCCCATAGCGTCTGAAGATTGTCAAGACTGGCGCCCACGTCTTTAAATCGGCGGCGCTCGTGTTTGAAAACGGACTTGAACTGCAATGTGCCCCTGAGCAGACACTGTACGGACTTCTTTTCCAAAACCAATCCTAATGGATTGCAATCACGCATGATCCAGTATCAATGTAAAGCCTCGGCAAAACCATCTGAAGCTTGATCTTAGATTTGTTGACCGCATGATATGACGGTTTGAGGCCACTTCTCCCAGCATATGGCCAATATGCCCAGAGAGACCGGCGCGTCCAAAGGTTATCAATGCAGGAAATGGAGATGGAGACGGTTTATCTTTCCTACTTCCGAGGCCAAGGGGAAAAAGGCAAAAGCACGGATAACCAACCTCCGGCAAAGGATGTGCACTAATTGATGACAGAGGTGTGACAACTTCGAGAGGCCTTTGCAAGTGAAATCAAAAAGCATCATGCCTCTCTTGATAGCACTATGGCAACATTGCAAAACCGCACTGTTAGTGATGACCCGAGCTGGTCCAAAACCTAAAAACGCTGACTGGTCATGAACATGCAAAATTGTTTGTGGGATGCCAAAAGCATCAGCAACAACATCCGGAACCTGAGGCTCAGATTGCCAAAATTGCCCCTCAGTGAAAGGGCACCACTGCTTGTTTGCAAAATTGCGTCCAAAGTGTTTTGGACTGACAGCACAAAATTGCCTATTCCGTCTAAAACGATTCTCCGCGAAACGTCTCTTGCCAATTCTTCTTGCAGCAAAGCAACTGCCACTGCACCCCAAAGAGTTTGCAACTTGGTCATGAAACTTGCCAACAAGGAACGAGACTAGGGAAGCTAGTCAGTGTGAAAGATACATCACGACCATTGAGATCTTTGCACCCACCGCCAGAAAGTCAGTGAGCCCGCAGCTGCCAGGCCAAATCGACACGGGGGCGATCTCGTAGCTGCAAATATTCCTCATTGCGCCGCTCTGCTGGCTCGACTGGGGACACTGTAGCTGGAGGGAATCACTGTGGAATACTGACGTGTGAGCACTGATAGGTTCATTTGTCTTCCCATTTTGCAAGACCGTTTGCCGATTGTTTGTCCAAAGGATGTTAATTGCACCTCGCCCCTTTGAGAGGAGCCTTTGCTGTGCCACAACGTTCGGCAAAAACCACGACCTCGGGTGTTCATTGTACTGGTGCCCTTGATCAGAAAAACTTGCTCAGAGCGTTTGTCGTACCATTGCTCCAAGCCGTTGAAAAAATCAGATAATCTCTGCGCATGTTTGTTTGGGGATGTTGATTGTACCTGGCACTTTTGGTCAGAAAAACTTTAGAAGGGCGTTTGTTGTACCAGACCATTTGCAAAGTTCATTTTGAAAATAGTTTGTTTGAAGGATGATCATTGTACCGGGGCCATCCGGGTCCCTTTGTCAGAAGAGCGTGAGAAGAATGTTTGTTGTACCAGACCGTTTGCCGAAAAACAAATCATCTTTCAAAATTTGCTTGTGATTGAAGGATGTGCATCGCACCGGGCCCATCCTTTTGTCAGACGAACCTGAGAAGAGCGTTTGTTGTACCAGACCAGATCGTTTGCAAAAATCGCATCATCTTTCAAAATGTGTTTGTGCTTGAAGGATGTTCACCGCACCGGGCCCATCCTGGTCCCTGTGTGAGAAGAACGTGAGAAGAGCGTTTGTTGCACCAGACCGTTTGCAAAATAATCGCATCATCTTTCAACATGTGTTTGTGTTTGAAGGGTGTTCATCGCACCGGGCCCATCCGGGTCCCTTTGTCAGAAGAGCCTGAGAAGAGAGTTTGTTGTACCAGACCGTTTGCAAAAAAACACAGTTTTTGGAATAATGTTTGTCCCCTACAGCGAATCTGTTGGGTTTCAATCTGTGGGGCTGGGGACTGGTGACACGAAAATGGACGCCCCGAAAAACCGGAACAATGCTGGAACCTTGCTGGAACTTTCGCTGTTGGGTTTCAAAGCTGGGCTAATGAAACTTGCTGGAACTCTGCTGGAACCTGGTGAACCCTTGCTGGAACGTGGTGAGACCTTGCTGGAACCTCGCAGGAGCCTCATTGCTGGGACCTCTGGCTGGAACATTTTGCCGGGAAGCAGAGTGGGCGTCGATTTCGCTGTTCTTTTTGCATTGTTTCTTGCTTTGCTTAATGTGCCGGGTTGTGACGTTGCAACTCTGGCTTGATCTTTGCTGGAACTGTTTTGCAACTTTGCGGAAACCTATATGAGGACAACTTCTAGATTTTCTTTTTTCCCAGTTTACTGTTGGGGCTCTTAATTCTTTCTCAAATAGGTGTCCGGTTCTGTCCAGGTGGTGGTGTCCGGCTTTCCCGATGTCTCGAATTCATTTCTCCCCTTGCAGCAAACCAATTGTCTCTCAGTCTGGCTGGTGGTGTCCTGCCCTCCCCATGTCTCCACTTCAATTGTTTAATTTATACCCTTGTAGCAAATGATTTGTCTCCAGTCCGGCTCTCCGGATGTCTCCAATCTTGTAGCAATTCATTTGTTTCCCAGTCTGGCTGGTGGTGTCGGGCTCTCCGGACGTTTCCAATTCATTTGTTTTCCCTCCTAGCAAGTCATTTGTCTCCCATCCCAGGTTTACCACGCAGGGCCATTTTAAGTGTTTCAGAGCTGAAGGAAGTTTCCAACATCACGGTGCATTTGGGGCGTTTTGTGCCAGGGTTTTTCCACACCTGGCGCGCCAAGCGAGTCTTCGGACAGAGGCCTGCTGTTGTATACTGGGCCCAAATGGCGCCGGCGAAACAACATTGTTGCGCTCAGCCGCTGTTGGGATGGCTCAGGAGTTTCATAGACATGGTGGGGCACCAAGCAGACCTCACCGACCATGAAGGCACGACTTACATCGGAGCCACCAGCACCGAGGCCGTAGAGCAGACCATTAAGCATGCCCCCCACATGATCCTTGCTGAATTCGGCGATCCTGACCTTGCAGTACGGGCAGCACGCATATGCAAAGAAGCTGGTGTGGCGGGTTCTGTGGGAGCGGCTTGGAATTTCTCCTGGAAGCATTCATCAATTCCTACAGCGGCCAGACAGTGGAAGATGCGCGGGAGCTCCGATGCAGGGACTTTCCATTTTGTTGCTTGGTGTCGCTGTCCAAGCTTCCCGCAGGATGGAAATTTCCCAAGATTTGCTTGCTGTGGTGTCCGGCTCTCCAGATGTCTCCAACTCATTTGTCTTTTCTTGTAGCAATTCTGTCTCCCAGTCGGGCTGGTGGTGTCCGGCTCTCCCGATGTCTCCAATTCATGTGTCTTCCCTTGTAGCGCGTCATGTGTCTCCCTGTCTGGCTGGTGGTGTCGGGCTCTCCGGACGTCTCCAATTCATTTCCTTCCCCCTGTAGAAATTCGTTTGCCTCCCCTTATTGCAACTCATTTGTCTCTCAGTTTGGCTGATTGTGTCCGGCTCTTCCGATGTTTTTCTTTATTTGTGTTTCATCCTTCTGTTGTTGGTCCGACTTCACTTGTCTTTCATAGTTGTCTCCCAGTCTGTCTGGTGGTGTCAGGCTCTCCGGATGTCTGTCTTAACTTGTCTCCTGATTCATATGTCTCCCAGTCTGGCTGGTGGTGTCTGGCTCTTTGGATGTCGATCTTCGAACTAATTTCGTGCCAAACATGTGCCAAAATATAGCAAGAAAACTGCCTAACGTCCATTCTGAGTCCCTAGAAGGAAGACATTTTGCAAGCTATGTGGTGAAGCTTTACATCTTGATTGGCAACACTTGCAACAAGTTTCCCAGTGCTTCAATGGACACCATTCGAAACGCTCAAACACGAACTAATTTGTCCGTTCTGAATCCCTGGAAAGTACTGCTACTATTCCTTGAATCCTTCGCGGCACCAAACCAGCAACGTAGACGTAGACGTAGCGTAGACGTAGATGTAGACCCAGACGTAGACGCAGACGTAGAAGAAGAAGAAGAAGAAGAAGAAGAAGAAGAAGTTGTAGTTGTAGTTGTAGTTGTAGTTAGTAGTTAGTAGTTAGTAGTTAGTAGTTAGTAGTTAGTAGTTAGTAGTTAGTAGTTAGTAGTTAGTAGTTAGTAGTTAGTAGTTAGTAGTTAGTAGTTAGTAGTTAGTAGTTAGTAGTTAGTAGGTAGTAGTTAGTAGGTAGTAGTAGTAGTAGTTAGTAGTAGGTAGTAGGTAGTAGGTAGTAGGTAGTAGGTAGTAGGTAGTAGGTAGTAGGTAGTAGGTAGTAGGTAGTAGGTAGTAGGTAGTAGGTAGTAGGTAGTAGGTAGTAGGTAGTAGGTAGTAGGTAGTAGGTAGTAGGTAGTAGGTAGTAGGAGTAGGAGTAGGAGTAGGAGTAGGAGGTAGTAGGTAGTAGGTAGTAGGTAGTAGGTAGTGGTAGTGGTAGTGGTAGTGGTAGTGGTAGTGGTAGTGGTAGTGGTAGTGGTAGTGGTAGTGGTAGTGGTAGTGGTAGTGGTAGTGGTAGTGGTAGTGGTAGTAGGTAGTGGTAGTGGTAGTGGTAGTGGTAGTGGTAGTAGTAGTGGTAGTAGTAGTAGGTAGTAGTAGTTAGTAGTTAGTAGTAGTTAGTAGTTAGTAGTTAGTAGTTAGTAGTTATGTAGTTATGTAGTAGTTAGTAGTAAGTAGTGAGTAGTAAGTAGTGAGTAGTAAGTAGTGAGTAGTAAGTAGTGAGTAGTAAGTAGTAAGTAGTAAGTAGTAAGTAGTAAGTAGTAAGTAGTACGTAGTAAGTAGTACGTAGTAAGTAGTAAGTAGTAAGTAGTAAGTAGTAAGTAGAAAGTAGTAAGTAGTAAGTAGTAAGTAGTAGGTAGTACTTAGTGGTAGCAAGTAGTAGTTAGTAGTAGTAAGTAGTAGTAAATAGTAGTAAGTAGAAGTAAGTAGTAGAAAGTAGTAGTAAGTAGAAGTAACTAGTAGTAAGTAGTAGTTAGTAGTAGTAAGTAGAAGTAAGCAGTAGAAAGTAGTAACTAGTAGTAAGTAATAGTTAGTAGTAGTAAGTAGTAGTAAGTAGTAGTAGGTAGTAGGTAGTAGGTAGAAGGTAGTAGGTAGTAGGTAGTAGGTGGCTGGTTTTAGTCGCCGGTGACGCCGGGGCACTTTGCGTGGCAGGCGTGGCACTTGGAGACATCCACCTTTGGTTTCACATGGCAGGCGTGGCACTTGGCGACATCCACCTTGGTTTCACGTAGCAGTTGTGGCACTTGAAGACATTCACGTTCGTTTTGCGTGCAAGGCGTGGCACTTATGGCACTGGGTGGCGCGCTTGGGCTGGTTTTAGTCGCCGGTGACGCTGGGGCACTTTGAAACTTTGCGTGGCAGGCGTGGCACTTGGAGGCATCCGCCTTTTGTTTCACGTGGCAGGCGTGGCACTTGGTGACGTCCACCTTGGTTTCACGTAGCAGGTGTGGTACTTGGAGACATCTACCTTCGTTTTGCGTGGCAGGCGTGGCATCATCTTTGACACACCATCTTTCACACACCACTTTGTCACACACCATCTTTCAAACCCAACTTTGTCACCCACCATCTTTCACGCACCATCTTTCACACACCACTTTGTCTCCCACCATCTTTGACACACCGACACCATCTTTCACACACAACTTTGTCACACACCATCTTTGACACACAACTTTGTCACACACCATCTTTCACACACCATCTTTGACACACCCTCCTTCACACACCATCTTTGTTACACACCATCTTTCACACACACACACACCATCTTTTACACCCAAGTTTGTCAAACACCATCTTTGACACACCATCTTTCACACACCACTTTGTTTGTCAAACACCATCTTTGACACACCATCTTTCACACACCACTTTGTCACCCACCACTTTGCCACACACCATCTTTCACCACACCATTTTTCACACACAACTTTGTCACACACCATCTTTGACACACCATCTTTCACACACAGCTTTGTCACACGCTCTCTTTCACACACAACTTTCACACACACCATCTTTCACACACTGCTTTGTCACACGCACACACTTGCTCAGAAACATCATTGCGAATTTCTGTTGTGGAATGCATCTCCCGTGCAAAAAACAATCCAGTAAAACCTGACAGGAAAAATTGGTTGATCCATCGTGAACTTCAATGCGAAGAATGCTTTCTACGTCCTTGCTCTGAGGAAAGTTCTGATGCAGCCGAACCAGTTGTAAATAACCAAAATAAATCCAGATTGCGACAACGGTGCAGTAGAAAATCCTCAAGTGGAGAAGTCGACATGCCGGTACTTGGCTTAGCCGGTCGCCATTGACGAAAATTGGAAATGCAGGTACGCATGGCTGATCAGGCCATGTATCACCAGGGAAACCAGAGTGTCTTCGTTGGTGGTAGACTCTGGACCCTGCTACCACCCCCTGCAGAAATTGTTTGCCACAATGTGTTTCCTGAAACTTGAATGAACAAACCTAGTGGAGCAAGAGTTCGAGACAAAACTAAACAAAGACATCATCAGGTAGAAGTTTTACATCTATTCAGATGTTTCACACACACGCCTCGCTGCCGCGAGGCTGATTTTTGCAACTGCGGAAACGACATTGATGCTCTTATTTGACCCTGAGACTGGAAAGCGAAATTCGCAAGTCAAAAGACAGGGAAGAACTATGCAGCTGAATTATCCGGGTTGCTCAGAGCATCTTTGGCACCGGATCAATCGCTGATATCTGAGAGTGCCTCCATTTCAGCCGCTGTCTGCGACAGCTGGGCCGTGGTCTGGGCCAAATGGCTGGCAAGGTGGGCCAAGTCTGCCGCCGAGAAGATCTGGATCGGATCCGTATTGGTGTGCTCCAATCGTTCCAATATGGCCAAGTTGGCCTATCTGTCATTGTTGAGAATGTTCCAGAGAACAGTGGCCAACTGATGGATCTGGGCAGGTGCCGAACCGTGGTCGACATGGACCACCACCGATTCCGTATCGTCCATAGCCGATCCTTGTTGGGACTCATGGCTATCTCCGGCTTGGTCTTCGTTGTTGGAATCATGTGGTTGGTGATGCCAGGTGCCCGATTGGTGCAATTCCGGAATTTGGAAGTGCCGGCGCCAATAGTTGGCAATATGGGTGGCTTGTCCCCAAGAGTCAATCCAGCCATTGTGGTCAGCACGGATGTGACCAATAATTCCATTGAAGAAGAACTCCGGTTGCCTGTTGCGATGTACTCCAAATCGGTCTACTTCCGTCACCATCAAGCGACGAAGATCTGGTTGAGAGCTGTCAGGATTGGGATTTCTGACTTCGGTAAAATAATGAGCATGTAGTTGGCGACGTTGTTCTGCCATTTCTCTCTGGAGAGGAAAGGCTTCTTCTTGTTTTGGAGCAATTGGAATCTGATGATCAGTGGAAGCAGGAAGTGGCACTTCGGGAGCTTCGGTGGAGTAGCCAGGATGAAGCAAGTGGGTACCCGGATCATCATGATGAGAAGGGTTCCAAGTAGCTGGTTCCGTGAAATCAGAGACTCTGTGATGATGGTGACCAGAGTCAGAAGGAGCGGAGGTGCTGCTTTGGTGACCATGAGAGCGAGAATGACGACGCGGCATGCTCATTGGATTAGGATGGGAAGTGAAACCGGCACTGATGGAATCACGTTTAGTCATGATGTGGCTGGAGCCAAAAACTAGAATGAAAGAAGAGCGACAACCAGGCATAAGAACCTCGGAAACCGAAAATTACGTATCCATGGGTCGCACCACGTGAACCTTTTTCTTTGTCTATGGAAGCATGTTGCGGTTTGGAAGAGCCTCATGGCAGGTCATGCGCATGATATAAGGCTGAATGTGAGACGTGAAATTTTGGATCTCATCAGGGAAGAATTCACTATGTTCTTGTCCTTCAGTCCAGTGAGGACGATATGCATTGAGATAAGCAACCAAGCGGTCTTCATTGCGGAGAGCAAACGTGTCGCCAGTATCATCTTGCCAGCGGATATCCATAGATGAAGGAGGTAAGTACCGATCCCAAGTATACCAAATATGTTGGCTGATGCAGTACAACAGGTTGTACACCGTGAAGGTTTCCAACCGATGGGTGTTGAGCAAGACATTGTAGGTGAACAGGGCACGTTCCTCAACTTGGCTAAGACGCGGAATGACCTCACAAGTCGTAGCTGCCATTGAATCATCATGAGTCTTGTTCATCAGTGGACGTACTTGTTCAAGGTCAACAATAGCCAGGACTTTTCTGAGTCGAGGAGGAGGATGAGGATCTTCGTGCCATTGGCGATGTTGCTGGGCTGGTTGTTGCCTGTGACGATGTTGCCACATGAGATCGTCCCGGGAACGAGAACGTTCAGGAACGGTTCGTCGTCGAGAGGATGAATGAGCCATAGTAGCTGAGAAAAAGAGAGGGCTGGAACGAAACACAGAGCAAACAGAAGCAACAAGAGAAAGAGAAAGCGAGAAAGAGGCAGGGAAGAAAGAGAAGAGGAAAAGAGCAGAAAGGAAAGAGACGAACCGCCAACACAAAAGAAGCAGCAGGGCACACCATTTTGACAATGCAGCGAGCAAAGCTCGGGTCAGTCTTCCCCCTCAGGTTCTGGAGGTGGGTTTGATCTGTCAGGATGGTCAATCACCTCTGGATTCTGCTTCAAAATTGCCCATCTCATTTTACATGCCTGATGGTCTCGATGAAGTCGAGCTCCGATCGTCTTCCACGAAGGTCGGGACTTGGTGTCTTGTTTCATACTGATCAGTTCTTGATCATCTGCAGGAGTCCACGGGCGAAATGTATGGCCCACAGATGGATCAGTGGGACTGGAATGGAGGATGCGAAGTGGAGGTGATGGTGGAGCTTTTGGGTTCGGTGTCAGAGTGAGTGTAGGTGTACTTGTTGGTGCAGCTGCTGTGCCATGATGGTAGTTGATGGCATCCCCCGATCCAACTTCGCCATCGGAGTCATCAGAGTTTAGCTCTCGCAGACGAGCTTCAAGGGCTGAATCCCTTTCCGAAGAGATGGGTAGCGGGGTGGAGTGTGCCGTATTGGGATCAGTGATGATCCTGAACTCCGGAGTGGGTGCACGAGGATAGGACATCACAGCAGTGGTGCCCGGACTGGGATCTGGACCTGGATCAGTCATAGGGATGGGAAGTCGAGGTGGCTCTGAAGTGCGAATAGGTGCACTGTCAATGGATGACCGTGTTGACACCGGACGAAAATGTGGTTCCGGATTGATCACCATGTGGGAAGGGATGCCTCCATGTGATGCCAAAGTTGGAGGGGCTTCCGATGTCGGTAGGGGAACAAATGTGTGAAGGCCCCTGGGTGTTGGACGTTCCAAACGAACATTTGCTGGAGGTACGGATTCTTCATATTCAATAGAGGGTTCGAAAAAGGGCAAGAGCCCCGCCAAATAGTTGAGGTGCATGATTGCCCGAGCCAGGTGGTGATGAAACGCGCGGCCTTGAGCATGATCCATGAGCGTCCACACAGGATGAAGCGAGGATAAGCGGAAGTTGAGCCAAGAAGCTAGAATCATGACCAGGGAGCAGGAAAACCCAAGACAAGGAAGGAAACGGAAGACAGGGCAACCCCACCAACAGAGGGGAACAACACCACAAAGGCCAGACAAACACGGAGAGAGGGGGAGAAAACAAAGAAGGGAGAGGACAAAAGGTGAAGAGCAGTCAGCAGCGGTGGCAATTTTTGACATCAACATTCGAGTTCTGATGCTGAGTCATCAGTTGATTTGCGATTGTCTGTAATTCCTCATTGGGAAAGCCAGCACGGGTGTACAATCGAATTAGCTGTGAGAGGCCTTGTTGAATGCGTGAGGATGGGAAAGCACCTTTGATGACAATGTGGCAGCGTGAGCGGAAACCACTGAGGAGAACTGTTGGAGGGGAAGCTGAAAATGGCGACAGAACCTGTGAGACTTGAGTCGGTCCTTGGTAGATCAGTTCCAGTGGCTTGGTTTCGAGCATGAAGCCAAGGAATTCTTGGTCAGGTTCAGTTTCAAGGATGATAGGTTTTCCGTAGAATCCATCGTCAAGAAGGACTTCATATGGTGCGAACGAAGTGAGGCGTCTGTCTCCAAAGATGAGACGATTGTCCACATATCTGACGTGCTGGATAAACAAATGATGATTGGAGAGAAGTTGGTGGAAGGTGTTGTGCCAGATTTGTTCGCTGATGGATACAACCATAAGACATAGAGCAGGAGAAAGGGGACTACCCATTGGGCTGCCACGACATTGACGGAAGCACCTTTGTCCAAGAGCAAAGGTTTGCATGTTCAAAGCCGATGTGATCAAATCTGGAACATCCCCAATGATAAGCTTTCGAGTGACATTGAGACGACGAAAGGTGCGTCCTTTGATGATGTCACCTGGATTGTTGGCTTTTCCAGGATAGACAGAGAAGACTTCGTCGTCATAGACGTTCATCTTGGGCCGAAGGAAGTCAAGAAGCATGAACCAGGATCTGAGAAATCGTTCTTGGTCAATACTGGTGAAGAAACCTGCTAAGTCCTGGTTGACCAGGATCAAATCTGCGTCAACAGGCGCCGATTTCAAAATGGAGAGTAGTGTGTATACATCGCCAGTGGCGAAGTGGTTGGGACAAGCAGTTGGAATGAGTTGGAAGATGAGTCTGGCAAGGATGTTGAGCATCGGTCGAAATGGGGAGTCAACAAAGGAAATAATGGGTCGTCCGCTTTGGAAGTCTTTCTTCCGTTTGGCGAGGATATATCCTGATGGGAGTTGTCGCCCGGATCCCACTGCCCATGGATATGCACGTCCATGTTGACGTTGAAGAGAGTCAACCAATGAAGTGACAATAGAGGATGGTTCAGTTGGTAGTTGTTCAAAGATTGACGGGTCGGCAAATGTCTTCTCGATGGATTCATAGTAGAGACACGGACAGAAGATGCGAAGAGATGATGCATGTTTGTCCTCACAGTGGAAGATTGCACCTTCAAATGTGTCTCGAAGTTTGCCGATGGATTGCTTGGTGATGTGATTCGTGATGTGGGTCGTATGCTCGGCCCAGAGTTGATGGCAGAGGTCGGTGATATTGGAGTTTGGCATGGAAGGGAGGCCATTTCTTTGGGTCCAGGCTCGTAGACCAAGTCGCAACTGATTGTGAAATTCCTTCTTCGACGGAAAGACTTTGTTGGACAGAGATCCTTCGGCGATGACTGCAAGATCAGGTGAGAGCAGGGATCGGAGAAGAGAGCCCGACAGGACCCAATGTGGGTCTGAAGGATTGAGTGCTGCACTCTTGTATTGGGACCGGGATTTGCAACAACAAACTGCCGGATTGGTGGTTGACCAGTCCTCAATAGCCTCTTTGTGATTGCAAAGAATATCCAAGACAGCAGCAAGTTTGATGAAAACCGTCTTGAAGGATGGAGTGTGGCATGGTACTTGGTGTGCCAACATCTTGACGTGCCATTGACGTAAGAACTTTTTCAATGTCGACTGAAGATTAGGTGCAAGGCACCATGGTGCCCGTAAGGCCGTGGCCTTGGGGGCTGGTTTGCCACGCCACCATTTGATTGATGCATCGATGGCATTCAGCGACAGAGTACGGAAAGGCTCTTGGGTGTTGTTGGCCAGTCGACGAAGAGCATAGCACAAAGTAAGTCCACCATCGTTGGATCGCAGCATCTTCGTTTGTTCGAAGCGTGCCTTGGTATTTGAACCTAAGGCATGGATGATTGTCCAAAGTTCCAGACGATTTTGGAACCTGGATGAGGTCAGGACTTGGCGTACCAGCTGTGGAGTGAAGTTGTGTTTGGCTCGACGCCACAGTGTGGCTAGGCCAAATTGTGCATTTGTATTGAGAAGGGTTTTTTTGAGAAGACCCTTCTTTGGATGGAAAAATTGGCAAATAAATGGATAATTGAGGCGAGGTTGCCATTCTTGGATGAGTGCCATCTCGAGACTGCGGTAGTCGACCCTGTTGGTGTATATTGGGATCGGTGCCCAAATATACAAATTGTCATGCTCTCTCCAATACCGTAGTGCCAGTTCAGCTTGGACAAGTCGCTCGTTGGTGAGTTGAAGAAATTTCCTGGAGCGGCTATACTCTCTGTCAAGAGTGTGGTGCATTGCAGAGCCCAAGTAAAATTTGGGTTGCATATTCTGAATGTGAGTGAATCTGATGTAGACGCTTTGAGGTTGGAAAAATTGACTTGAAAAGAGGTTGTGGGAATGTAGAGTGTGGCCCCAAAGGTGTTGTAGATCTGTGCACCCTTCCAAAATTGACTTCAGCTTGGGACTGTGTCTGAGACCATGGAGAATGGCCAAGACCATCATCCGAGTTTGGATGACGCGGAAGCCTTGAAAAAGGTAGACGCTGTAAGCCATAGTGAAGGGAGTCAAAATGTAAATAATGAGGATCATCGAATGAAGAATCTGCAAATGGGATTGAAGCACCTTGTGCTTGAGTTTTCGACGCAGGAGAGGGGCTAGTCAATTGGTAAGGCTAATGCCCGCTGTCATGGCACGAAGAAGGTTCAGTGCATCGTAGTTCTTGCCCATGAGGTGGACTGGGATTCCCATCATGACAGCCATTCTCTCGACCGTTTCCAGCGCTTCGGCTGGTTGGTTCGCCCACCACTCTTCCGTCTTGGCAATATTGTCAGTAAGAACCTTTCGTTTGGCATCTGAAAGGTTGAGATCTTTCAACCATTTGTTGAAGGCACGGACAGCAAGAGTGGGTGGCATATTCTGAGTGAGCCACGGGTTGACAATGGTGGTCCCAACCAGGAGGGAGGACGGATCAAAGCCCGGTGGGGCTGAAGGAGCTGGATTCTGAGAGCTGCGAAGAAGAGCTGCATGGATTGGCGCCGTGGCAGGGCTGGACGCTGATGGACCGGTTGTTCCCGGGGCAGAGGGGTCACCCGGAGTTTCTCCAAGTTGTTGCCGCAGTTGAGCAAGTTGACTTCGAAGTTGAGTCAGTTCGTGCTGAGTGTCAGGATCTGCAGTACGGGTAGGAACCCAGCTATGGATCAAATCAGCGATTTGTTGTGCTGCATACTTGGTGTTGTTGGTCTTGTCCATCAACTTGCCGTCTTGTCTGGCTTTGCTGGAAGAGACTTTGTCAATGTCTACTCCCTTGTTTCTGAGTTGAGTCAAGAGCTCCGTCATGAATACAACAGCTGCGATGTCACCAGTTGGAATGAGGTAAAGTTCACGCCCATGAGCCAGCTTCCGAAGCCAAAAGTTGTTGGCTTGCTGATACAGCAAGGCCGCCACCGGTAGCTTCAAAGGGTCACAGCCCTCGATGTCCAGCTTTTGTGTAAAAGCTGAGGGTCGAATGCATCGAGGGAAAGTTAAGCCGTTGATCTTCTGATTGTCATAGTGTTCTTGATCCTCTTGCCAATCAGGATTGAGATCAAAGCCATAGGTACGACTCTCATCAGTGGTTGTGTGTTCTCCGGGTGACTTGGAGAACGGGGTACCTGATTGACGAGGTTGAGTCGACGGAATCGATGGGGTACTGGGAGAAGCCATTTGAGTCGGAGGACAGGGCAACGTAGGTGAGCAAGGTGGAGTGACTGGTCTGGACGGAAGTGGATAGGCAAGTGTTGGTGGAGGTGAAGCAGGAGGTGCTGGTGGAAATCGTGGATTGGACCATGTGGTCATCGAAGCTGGTATATTGGTGGATGGACTCATCATATAAGGTCCCGGCTGACGTACATTGAACTGAGGCTGAAACTGAGGTCTGGACTGAGGTCGTGACATCTGCTGCGAGTGCCAAATAGCTGATTGCATTGGTCCACACCATCGAGGGAAGAAAGGAAGTTCTTGCCGTACAGGAGGGCGTGGATTGCCAGGTTCAGCTCGATTGCGACCAGGTACAGGTGATCGAGAACGATCAGACTCCGCCATGGTTGCGCAGTGGTTCAAAATTATGTCACTGATGAATCAAAAGGAGCTGCAGTATTGGTTTCAAGTTGGCAAGCAATGAAGAACTATCAATCATCAAAGGAGTGTCAAACTAAAAACAATCACTGGACATGGTGAATTCCGCGAAATGTGCATCGAAACTAACCTGAAAAAAGAAATCAAACCAAACCAAAACGAGAAACAGAAGGCAAGAAGGAAGTCGACAAAGGCTTCAAAGCATTTTTGACCAGAGCGTTCGTCCAGGTGACCCCTAGAAATGAAAGTAAGATCCTGTTTAGGACAATATAAACTAATAATACACGAGCTGACAGTGCTGTCTTAAGTGCTCAACCTCGGTGTCTGGCTGCACGCCGTTCCTCATTGGCTCTGTAGTTGACATTGTCCTCAGAGTCGGTGTCCCTCAATTCAATAGGGCGCCGTGGCGATTTGTCAGCGCCTTTGAGATCGGCCCATTTGATGGCAATGAATTTCAAGCCCACGTGGTGGCTATGGGCAATCGTGTACTTCTCAGGAGTGGTGACGATGCCTTTTTTGGCCACGTTGAGCTGACCTTTTTCATTGCCTCCAGCTTTGAGCGCAAGATGATCACGTGCTCCTCGATACATCGCACCCACGGTGATCTCTTGCTGGCCCTTGCCTTTTTTCTCCATGGAATCCAGAAGTTCTTGTTCTGCCCAGGATGGGATGTCCTTGTCAGCATTCGCGATCTGTCTGCCAATGTAGAAGGCCCCAAAGGTTGGTAAATGACATCGCTGTGGATTGGAGTGATATGACCAGTTGGCCGGTCTGATCTTGCCTTCCATAAGAATCAGCTGAGATGTACTAAGGGTTGTTCCATGGCAGAGTGCCCAAAGTAGTACTGGTTTGACCCCCAAAAGGAGCAGGCATTTGGAACCTGCTGATATCTGGTAAGGGCATGACAAGTGCAAGCATGCTGGTTTGAGGGAGTTCTCGAACGTGGCAAGTGGAGAGGTCATAATCTGGAAGGAGACCTGTACTAAAGAATAACAGTACAGCCTTCCTCGCAATGTCTGATGGGATTCTTGAATCGACTTTGTGGAGTTCTTCCATAGCTTCATCATATTGATCTTGGACAATGGACGAGGATGGCTGTGGAAGCTCTTTGGCGTCAAGTTCATTGGCCGCACGCATTCTGTCTGGATGCTCAAGAGCGTGACGGACTTGACGAGCCCATTCTTCTCTGGATCCTTCCTGGAGGTTTATGGCAATATGTCCCGGAGGGAGAGTGGAAGCCCGTGAGTGAGCAGAGCCGGAGCGATGAGAATGATGGCTGTGGCCATGTGAATGGTGTTCCAATGAGAATGCCGTAAGAGGTTTGGATGGGTATTTGGAAGGACGTTCGTCATACGATTGTTGCTTGTATGAGTGCTTTGAATAGTCGATCCATCCGGAAGGATGAGTGTGATGTTGGGATCTGGAATAATCCTTCCATTGATGCCAGGACTTCCACTTTTTTGTGGAACTGTGATCGGAGTAACTGTAGTGGCCGTGGTGGTCCGCAATGTCGGAAGTTGAAGGTGGATCGTAGTGTTGGTAGTTCCAAGATGAAGATTGAGGTGACGTAAGTGGATAAGTATGATCATCACGTTGAGGTTCGTCATCTCGTCCATGTAGTACCTCACGACGACGTGGAGAGGCTGATCGAAGAGTGGCTGAAGGAGCATGGCTCAGAGGCCTGGATGCATCACGTGAGCTGGAATGTCTGCGTCGATGTCGTTGACGACTGCTTCTTCTGTCCCGTCTTGGACTTCTTGGGATGGACAGTGGACGTTTGTCCAAGTCAGAGAGAATACGTTTTGAACGTGACCGGGATCGGCGATGAAGCCGTGGGAGTGGTGGTAAAGGAGGCTCAGGTGGAGAATGTGGAATTGGCATGGGTGGCGGAGGTTGTGCCACAATTGGAGGAGGGCTTTTGGAACGTTCTTTGGTCTTCTCCATGAACGCTTGCATGCCAGATTCAACAGTATGTCGCATCTGTTGTATCATCTCCTCAGGGTTGAAGGTGATGTTGGACCCCTGTTGATCGGGTTGAGATGACACTTGAGCAGGAGGTGTTGGAACTGGTGACGCAGTTGGTGGATCAGGTACTGATGGAGTTGGCTGATGTTGCGTGGCCGGTGAAGGAGGTTGATGGAATGGAAGGAGCTGCTGAAGTTGCTGAATATGGGTCTGAGCTTGGGAAGCTAATTGTTGATTCAACAATGAGTTCTGTTCCCGTAACTGAGCCAACTGTGCCTGAGTCTGAGCTTGGGACTGAGCTTGTGACTGTTGACTCATCATATCACCTCCACAAAATTGTCCAAATGGTACTGCTGGTTGAGGTGACGAGAAGGCTGGGGCTGACCAGCCGAAGTTCCACATGTTCTCCGGAAAATTTGGCCAACGACCAGGAAACATGGCCAGGGATGTCAAGTCTGGCAGCACTGTCAGACGATGGTTAAACCTAGTTGCAAAATAATTGGATGCATCCACAACTCGTGCAATATTCATGATAAGGCTCAAAGGCCCTCGGCATTCAGGTTCCAACCCTGTAGACGGCTTAAGTGTTCAACCCCTGAATTACGTGCACAATTCAACCTCACCAACGACCAAAAGAGAAAGAAACACCATACCTGCAAGGATGTCCTGTTGCCTGGAATGTCATGTAAATGGCTGCAGGTAGTCGCTTGAGCTTCACTGGAAAGGAAGATTGTTAGCGTGGTTCCTGACTGCAAACAGTGATCAATCGCAAAAAAGGCGAGGCCAGTCACTGCGGCCAGTTGTTCAACACAAAACGGTCGACAGCGTGAAAAGCGAAAAAAGGCCAGCAGTTCACTTTACTTAGACGAACTACTAATTCAAAAGTGTAAATTCAGACATCGATTTACTGTCAACAGTTAGCCTAGAAAGGCTTTCCCCGAAGGGTTCCTGCCAACTTGACGTACGCAGCAGGAATGACACACTTGCTCAGAAACATCATTGCGAATTTCTGTTGTGGAATGCATCTCCCGTGCAAAAAACAATCCAGTAAAACCTGACAGGAAAAATTGGTTGATCCATCGTGAACTTCAATGCGAAGAATGCTTTCTACGTCCTTGCTCTGAGGAAAGTTCTGATGCAGCCGAACCAGTTGTAAATAACCAAAATAAATCCAGATTGCGACAACAGTGCAGTAGAAAATCTTCAAGTGGAGAATTCGACATGCCGTTGACGAAAATTGGAAATGCAGGTACGCATGGCTGATCAGGCCATGTATCACCAGGGAAACCAGAGTGTCTTCGTTGGTGGTAGACTCTGGACCCTGCTACCACCCCCTGCAGAAATTGTTTGCCACAATGTGTTTCCTGAAACTTGAATGAACAAACCTAGTGGAGCAAGAGTTCGAGACAAAACTAAACAAAGACATCATCAGGTAGAAGTTTTACATCTATTCAGATGTCACACACAGACACACAGACACACAGACACACAGACACAGACACAGACACAGACACACAGACACAGACACACAGACACAGACACAGACACACAGACACAGACACAGACACACAGACACAGACACAGACACAGACACAGACACAGACACACACACACACAAACAAACAAACACACACACACACAAGCTCCTTTGCACCCCCGTGTGCACTCGAGTGCTCCACATAGCGGAGCCGCAGCCATTTCCATCCCACGTTTGGACCCGACGGCTAGCCATTGAGCGCTGCATCCCATTCGATTGACAGTTGCACTTTTGGACCCATCAGCTTCTTATTTGGGGGTGGCTCCCCGCTGTTTCACTGACTGGCCACTTGTGATTTTTCTCATTTGCGATCTTCTTGAATTTTCCAATTCTGGGGGCACCTTCTGGCCCCGGCTTAGTGTGGTGACAACGACGACACTGGTGATTGCCCTACTGCATTTGGTGTCCCTGTGGACAGCCTTCGACCTTGTGACAAAGAACGACAGGTGCCAACGTACCCAACACTGGGGATTAGGCTCCCTTCATTCACTGTCTGGCCCGTGGGTACAACGCACAACAGGGACAAAGCAACTGACAGATTGGCTTCATCACACGACACAGACTGAGTTTGCGAGACGTCATCAATTTTCTGCATTTGATAATTTTGGGGTGGGCTCTCAACATTTTTCACTGGCCCGAGAAGAGCGTTTTTGCACACAACTGACAGCAGGCACTTTTCAATTTGCAAATTATTTTGACAGGGTAGGCTCCTGTATAAATTTCTCACTGGCCTCAGATACAACAGACTCAGCGGACATAAATTGGTTTATCCACAGCTGGGGATTGGGCTCCCTCATTCAAATTGCTGGCCCGTGGATTCTCCAACAACACAAAGGGGTGGACGCCCTTGCTGCTTGTTCCAATCAATTTTTTAGAGACAAGTCATCTTGCCGCGGCAATCAGACAATCGACTTCTGGACAGCTGACACGACAGGGGTGGGCTCCCGGTATTCTCTTTCACTGGCCTTCCACAGTTCAGACACTGCTGTACAACACTGGTGGGTCCACATCTGGGGATTGGGCTCCCTTGCTCAACTGGCTGGCCCGTGGACGCATCAGTTTGGATTCGAAACAGTCAACAAGGGGGTGGGCTCCCCACAACAGTTTTTACTGGCCCTGGCGATCTCAACGTGTGAAAGCTCTCACAACTGGACCTCGACATTGATTGACAGAGTGGATATCACGCACAGCATTTCCCTGGAATCAACGACTGAACAGCGTGGTTTGCAATTCCTTCTCTGGACACAGTTATATAGCGGGGTGGGCTCCCGGTTGATCTCACTGGCCCTGACAGGATTGGAGCTTTTGCACCTTTTGTGGAACACTGGCACAACTGGACAGGTGACCCTGAGCCACGACCAACAACTGACAATTTGGATCCAGACACAAGACAGCTTCAGTTTCTTTTGGACTGCACACGGCTTGACATTTACAGATATTTCTTCAATTCCTTCTGGAGATCTTTGCTACCCTGGACACTGGCCCCTTGGTGAACAGGACACCATTGACCTGCCTCCTAAGTTTGGGAGAGACCAAAAGGACCCATACGTGAACCTAGGCGCAGAGACCCATCCTTCATTTTTGCATTGCGCTGAACAATTTTCATCAAAGTTTCTTGGAACACCATTGAACAGACCTTCCTGTGTTGGATTCATAGTGATTTTGCTTTGGTCATTTGTTTTGCAGTGCATCAGCTTAAACCTGACCGCAAAGATTGACTTCTTTTGCACCCGACTCCAGACAGTGTGGCAGAGAGCGCTTGGCTCTTATTCAGGTGCAGCTGAGAACCATTGGAACACCAGGTTGTCTTCTTGTTGTCAACACATTGCTTTTGGGTCACAAAACCGAACCATCAAAACGGGAACAACCAAGGGATTTTTGATTTGGCTCAGTGCGATTTTTATCACCTTTTTTCGGTGCAAACCTGGTCCCAAGTCCAGGGGCAAGCTCAGACAACAGAATCCACCGTCAGTGTGCTGCAAGATCTCTTTTCTTTGCTGCCTAACTCTGATAGCCAACACCACCAGAGAGCTTGTCAGGAGCGAGGGTTGCGTCTTAGTCATGGAAGACGCTGAAGCGTTGACACACGAGATTGCGCTTGGTGCCCAACATGTTGACGCGAAGCCACATGACATGCGGCCAGAAACATGCAGTAATGCAACACGCTGGCTACCAGCATCACGGCAAATTGTAAAGAGGAGCCTGAAACGTGCATATGCAAGATCTCTACAACATGGGATCTCATGGTATCGTGGCAGGAGTTACACTCCTCAAGACTTCCCCAGAGCACTGCGTGACTCCTATCAACCGTCAACACAGCAGCCTCCTGCACAGTCCAAACCTCTCATTTCATGCAACAAGCTCCACACGGACAAGAAACGCTTCCGTGTGCTGAACTGGAATGCGGGAGGGCTAGGAGCTTTTCGAGTAGACGAGTTGAAATTTTGGATGTTGAATCAATGCATAGAAGTGGCTTTCATAACCGAGACCAGATGGTGCTTTGAAAACACGTGGATGGATGAACACTTTCATTTCATCCACACAGGTGATCCCTCACACAAAGGCATGGGTATTCTTTGCATTTTGGCCAAGCACTTTTGCCCGGCCAACTGTTTGCGATGGAGACCAGTGGTGCCTGGTAGGATCCTGCATGTGCAAGTGCAACATGCTTCCAGATGTGTCGACCTTGTGGGGTGTTACCAACACACCTCCACTGCCACCCGACAATGCCAATACCACAGAGAGCAGCTCTGGGCCCAACTGGACTTGTTCTTGCATGGCCTTGTCCAACGCAACATTTTGGTCTTGGCCGGGGATTTCAACTGCGACCTTTTGCAATCTACTTCACACAGTGGACCAGATAAGTTCTACTGGAACAGAACCCTCACCCGAGGGGCAACACATGCTGATAATGGAAGATTCACCACAATGCTGAGAGACCATGGGCTCACGGCCTTGAACAGCTGGCATCCACAGCTGGGGCCGACATTTGTTCATGCTGACACCTGTTCCAGGATAGATTTTATCATCACGCGCAAACATGTTGCAGATGGTGCCGCCAAGCAGGTGACATATGCCTGGGATGCTCCATTCCAAGGGTCCACCGGCCACGCACCCATGGTAGCCAATCTTAGGAAGCAATGGTTCCAGACCAAACGGGCACAGAATGCCTGGGGAGTGACACCACAGCAGAGAAAGCAATGCCAGTTTGCCTATCAGACCAATGCACCGGAATGGCAAGAGTTTGCACACCAAGCAGCAACGCGCTTGAGGGCCAACCTGCCTGAGGTCCTGACCTTAGATGATGCGCTCATACCTCAATTGCACCACATGGCCAACCAAAGTTTACATGAGTTTTTTCCACATGCACGACCAAGCCCTAAACCTCATGACTCAACTTTCTCCAACATAGTCCTTAACAAATGGCAACACAGACGGGCACTGATGAGACTGACGACACAAACGCTGCCAAATATGTTTCATGCGTGGATGCACTTGGCCAGCTTTGCCAAGTTGAACCGCCGATCCAAGCAGCATGCCAAGACAGTCAGAAAGCACCGTTTTGATGAGGTCATCCAAAGCGCCAGTCATGCTGCACAGAGGCATGACAGCAAAACACTGTTTGCCATCATCAACAAGTTTTCCCCCAAAACCTCCATGAGAAAGATGCAGCTACGTAACCCACAGGGACACATTGCCTCACCGATTGAAGAGGCTGCACTGCTGAAGAAACATGTCATGGACACATGGAGAGGACCTTGCACCTTTCCCACTGCTGCACATCGCTTCTCAGGCATGCCCTTCACGGTGGAGGACCTGGAGAAGGAACTGAGCCAAATACCGGTGTCCAAGGCAGTGGCACGTCCATGCGCTCCTGCCCCAGTGTGGCGCATGCTTGCTGGCACACTTGCACCACCATTGCATGCACTTCTCACATACTGGTGGGATCGCCCTGAGCCGTTCATACCTAGTTGGTTTCGAGATGCATGGATGTTGCTCATTCCAAAACCGCACAAGCCTCCCACGACACCGGGGGCATTGCGCCCCCTGGCGCTGCAGGAACCCATCAGTAAGTGTATTGTAGGTCTGCTCACCAAAGGTGCCATGCGTGAGGCGTTTCCGGTTTTCTGCCAAATGCCCCTATGGGCCTATCTCCCAGGGAGATCGACTCAAGAGGCCTTACTCAGAGTCTCCAGACATTGCCACTTAGCCAGGACATTGACTGCCAGCTCCAAATCCAATCCTTTTACGAGACAACAGGGAATTGCCAGATGCCGATTAGTGGGGGGCCTACAATTGTTTCTAGACATTGAAAAGGCTTTCGATGGAGTGTGCCGTGAAAAACTTTTCAGCAGACTTGGTGAGGTTGGCATTAACCCCCAAATTGTGTTGTTGCTATCTCACTGGCACCAAAACACTCACTATCACATCAACTGCAATGGTGAAGATACCCCAGTTTCAGTAGGGTGTGGAGTAAGACAAGGATGTCGTGCGGCACCCTTGCTCTGGACTGGCTACATGTGGCTTTTCCTGTTGGAGCTCCTGAAAGAAACCAGTCCAAACTGGGTGATTTCCTGCTTGAATGTTTACGCAGACGATTATCAGATGGGTGATGTTTTCCATTCCCAAGATGACCTGCAACAACTCATGCACAACATCACAAAGACGCTGCAACTGCTCAAACGCTTTGGACTGCTCATCAATCCAAACAAGTGTACAGCACTGCTCACCTTGAGCGGCACCTGCTCCCGCCGCACCAGAGCCCAATTGACAGCCTGGCGAGAGGGAAAGGAATGGCTGCAGTTTACAGCAGATGACAATGACACAGTGTGGATTCCAGTTGCCAGCAAGGCCACATATCTGGGAGCTGTGATGTCATATGCCAAATTTGAAGACCAGACAGTGAAACATCGAGTCCAGTTGTCCCGCATTGCCTTCACACGACTGCGCAAGTGGCTCACAGGGAAACGTGGTTTACGCAAGCAACAGAGACTCAGCCTGTTCACCACCTGTGTTTATCCAATCATGACGTACGGCATTTTCCCCATTGGCTTGACCACATTTGGATTGAAGCACATACAACTGCATATGTTCAGCATGTTGAGACAGATCCTATGCAACCATGCGTACATCACAGGACAGAGCCATCAACAGGCCCTTGCCTTGAATCACGTAGACCCACCGCTTGCCTGGTTGCTGAACTCCGTTGACAGCCTGCAGAGGTCCCTGAACCAACGCCTTGCCAACACAAACCCCAATGACATCATTTGTTTGTTGGATTGGAGTCACCTGGACACACTCAGATACCAAATTGACTGGCACCTGCAAACAGGACCTGAGCAGCCTGTACAACCGAGTGCTCTGGACGTGCCCAATGCAGTTCACACATGCTTGCAATGTCACTATGCCACCACTGATCCAGCGCAATTCCGCAGACACTGCACCATCATGCATGCACAACCCATGGCACGCAGCCAACCGGCTGACCAGAAACAGTACATGCACCATGGTTTACCACAGTGCAAATTCTGCCAACAGACATTCACCAGTTGGAGAACTTTTCACATGCACATCCAACGCGGCTGCCAGGTACTCATTGTGGGTCCTCCAACGTGCTGGCTTGATCCAACGCTTCCCCTTGAAGCAGATCCTGCAAGGCCACCTGAGATGTTTGCGGCCAAGCAAGATGCTCCTGTGAGAGGCACCACTTTGTTGTCAGATTCCGACCTGCGCAACATCCTGAATCAGGAGTGGGGACGTCGCATCCTTACCATAGTGGGCAATCGCTCGTGGCATCACATGCGCAAGGAGACGGCAGCCAGCACGTACCTTGCAAATAGATGTTGTCTTTGCGACCAATTTCTAGGCAGAACCCAAGACTTGAACCGCCATTACAAGTTGCACCATCCAGAGTTTTGGCCACACATTCAAGCAAAGGGGATTCAGCTGACAACCCTCTATGGGGAGGAGACGCCATGCGCATTTTGCGGGGCGCTCTTCAAGAACTGCCACCAATGCCCAGTCTGGGTTCAGATGGCCATGATGTTGATCTACGGAGGCGGGCTCCAAATAGATGGCTCACAGACACCACTGGCACAAAGGTGTGAAATCTGTATGGAGCACTTTCAGACCAGTGAAGCACTGCATGCGCATCTTGTCACTGAGCACCGGCTGCCAAGCAACAGCTTTAATGCTGCCAGAGACACGCTGGAAGGAGAACCGGTGTGCGCACACTGCCTCACCATGTATGACAATGTCGAATCTCTGCGCTCACACATAAGCCAGGGCAGATGCCTCAGCTTCAACCCGGAACTGCCAACGGAAGTACTGGAAGTGAGACAACAATGGATTGACGCTCTCTGTCATGGCAAACTTGCAGACACACTCAGGGATCCACATGTGAGAATGCAGCTGTCTCTTCACTGCCAGCACTGCCGATGCCGGTACAGCCGAGCATCTGACCTCTCAGGTCACCTCCAGGCCTCGCATGACAAGTTATGGTCGATGGCTCAAGGACTCACGGGAATTCTAGTGGAACTCCTGTACAATGAGACAGGTTGCTTATGCAACCCCAACATTGGGAACTTCAGACCTCATCACGTGTGTGTACCATTGCGCCAGTTAGCACTTCTGTTCATGCGCCTGCCGGACCCACTGCTGTATCCACATGTTCCAACGGAAGATGAGCTTGCCCAGATGTTTTCAAGAAAGCTTGACAGGGAACACCGTTTCCTCCTTGAAAGGGCGCTCACTGGGGGCCACATTGAAGCACTCTGGAAAGATCCACCCATTGTGGACATTCTGAGGCAAAACTGTGTCCTCTGCGCTGCCAAGCTTCACCCTGCCGACCTAGTGATTCACATGCATGAGGTGCACCACTGCAGTCAGCCGCTTGTGCGTTTGTTGATGCAACAACTCATGACGAGATACATGCACTTACAGGCCACAGACTTTCAGTGCTATGCATGTGAGCAGGTGTTCAATCACCCTGAGGATGTTGTCACGCAAAGTGCACCTGACCGCACACAGACGGTTCAAGCTCATTTTCGAGCCCAGTGCCCAAATCTGTTGCAAACAGCTGTCATCCTCAGCAAGGCTGCACATGGCAGACATGGCCGACGAGGACATGAACGAGTCCATGGAGATGAGTGCACAGATTTGGACAGCGTTCCAACACATGGCACCCTACCTGGACAAGACTCTCAAGTTGGAACAGAATGCGGCACCGCCCAAAAGGCCAAGAAAAGGCGAACCGGCCCAACAGACACACCCAAAGACCATGGCCAACAACGTAAATCTGGCCCTCGCAATGTCACAGCTGGCAAAACTGGCGCTCAAGCTGGACAGGGACATGCAGCTGATGAAGAAGGAGGACACCTACATCTTCTTTTTCGGCAACAAAGGGCCAGACAGCTGCATCAACCTGCTCATGCAGAAGACAGAGACCTGGGCCCAGGAACATCAGCTGCAACGACAGGGCCAGCAGAAGACGCCGATGCTCCCCCTGCGCCTGAAGCTGATGCAGGTAGTCTTCAACACTCTGCTGACCAAGTTGGACCAACTGGCCACGGCCAAGGAGGGCTCGGACCTGAAGACACGGGCCTTGCAGACATTGGTCTTGCTGCCGGATGGAATGTGCCCGTACCTGGAATGGGATGCGCAGGCCAGACAACTGAAGGTGAGTCAACGCAAACCACTCACGCTGAAACACCTGCACCAGATCTGCACAGACATGCTGGAAGCTCTGAGCGACGTCCATCTGGTGATGAGGTTCCACTCCCTGCCAATGACCAACAACAAAGAAGTGACGCCATGGAGGTTGCAGCTGAGCATGCGAGCAGACCAGCCCTGGCAACTGATGCAACTGCTATGCCACTCAGCCATCTGGCTGACCATGGGGGGCTCACTGAAGATGCCCAGCCTTCAACAGAGCCCACTGGCGCACCAACTGCAGAAGACGCTGGGACTGACCCAGCCCACAACGAAAGGACAGGGGAAAGGGAAGACGAAATCCAAAGGCCAGACTGCGAAGAAGGAGGAACCATGACTCCGATGCCTGACCTGACCAATCATGACATGAGACACCTTCTCACACATGTGGCGTTTCTCACCCTGGAAAATCCAGGAAATATTTGTTTTGCAAATGCTGCAGTCACTTCATTCATGTGGACGACACTGTCCTTGGACCCATGTGACTTCAGCCATTGGGGTAAGCAACGACACCAGCTGACGTCTTTCCTTCTTGCCAATTATGCCACTCATGCCAATCTCATGGAACAAGACTGGTTTCAGGACACCTTGCGTTGCTGGGGACAACAGGATCCTGCCGTTGATTCTGATGATATCACGCAGCAGGATGCAACTGAGTTTCTTCATGTGTGGCTCACCCAAATGGCCACGCCAGCTTTTGACATGCGTTGGGAGCGCCGATACATGGAAAATGATCGCGTTTGCATCGTGGATAGCAGTGGCAAATACACACCGCTTTGGTTGCACATGGATGCCACCACATCAACTGCCAATAGCTGTGATCTCACCCAACTGTTCAGCCTCTGGCGCCAGGTGGATGGAATTCAAGCCGCTCTGCTCACGGCTCCTGTTTGCCTCTGTCTTCACATAGACAGATTGACCCGAGACAGCACAGGCAGGATTCACAAGAGCGACTGCATGATCAACGTTGACACACCATGCATAGTACCAGTTTTTCAAGGAGCTGGACTGACACATGAACCAGTGGAATATCAGCCCGTGGCGCTGATGGCACACCTTGGCCATGACCAAGGTGGCCACTACAGAGCTGGACTGAAGCTGGCTCCAACGTTGGTGGACATGACCACACCTGCGGAATGGTTGCTCACAGATGACTGGGTACACCCGACGCCGACCTGGCGTATTCCATCATGGATGTTGCGCAACACCACAGTGATATGGATGGTCCGAACAGACTGCATTCGGCTGCACCGATACAACCTGCGACAACCACTGCAGGATATCACAGCTGACTACATGCCTGCCTAGCCTCATGCACTGCAAACATGCCAACAAAGCGGAAGAACCACCAACTGGCAATGCAAGCCAGACCTTTTTGAATTTTCTCCAACTGATGCAATGAAGCTCAGACATACCAACCTTTCTTTTCCAGGAAATGCCGTGGAAGCTGTAGCCAAAGGATTCCAAAAAAAGGAACCATAGCCACTGCGCTATGCTGGCTGGCACGAACCTTTTGCAGACACAAAAAGGAGTGTTGGAAAAAAAACACACACACACAAGCCCCTTTGCAGTCGCGAGTACTGCCCTCAAGGGTCAGAAGACACCTAATAGGCTGCTTCCGCGAAGTTCGATTTGACTGCCATTGCTGACGGCCTGTGTCTGCGCTTGAGCGCTTGCTGCTGGCAACCGCTGGCGCGGAATCGTGGGAGCTGCTGCTGCTGCTGCACCACTACATTACCGTCTCTGACCTGACGGCTACTGCAACAGGTTCTCTGGTTTGATTTGGGACTGTTTCAACCCTAAGGATACAGTGAATGTGGTTTGTCTTGGTCATCCTGGCCTTTGCATTCTATTGCGTAACCTGGCCCTTTGCCTCCTTGTTTCTGCTGTGGCTATTACCCCTGCTGGACAAAGCGCCCTTGGGTTGCCTTGGATACAATTTGGAGCATTGGTGCAAATTTGACACTCCTACAACATTTACTGTGCCTACATTCGTGTTCAACCTGAGATCTGGGAATCAGACTGCGACTCGGTCCCAATTCCGAGGATTGCACAAAAGGCTTTGCATAGTGTATCTCATTTTTACTTTGATTTCCTTGTACGGCCACACTACTTCTTGTGCAATCAGGGGTGAGGGTTGTGCCATTACCATGGATGGCATGGGAGCAGATTGGAATTCAGAATATCAACATTCCTTCGACTCTGCGAAAAATCATGGACCGGGGCCCAAAAAGATTTACGAATCATCTCAGACCAGTATGACAAGGAAGGTATGTAAAAGAAGCTACAAAAGAGCTGTTCACCGAGCAGCACAACACGGTGTGACGTGGTACAGAGGCAAACTGTACACTGCCACTCAACTGGGCACTACTGTGAAACCTCCTGCCATCAATCAGAAGATCAAGAATGTTCCACCGTCTAAGCCAACACAGAGACAGCGTTTTACCTGTTTTTCATGGAATTGCAATGGTCTCCCACCATCACATTGGGATTTTCTGATGCTGTGGCTGGAGAATCAAGAAATCGACATTTTATTTTTTCAGGAAACACACTGGCCATTCACACGCGACTGGGTCTCGGAGAAGTACATGATGGTGCATTCGGGCTCATCCTCAAAACAGGCTGGACTTTTATGTATGATTTCAAAACGACTTTGCAGTCCATCAGAACTAACATGGTATGAACATGTTCCTGGAAGAGTGCTTCAACTACGTATCCATGGACAAAATCGATGCATTGATCTGATCAATGTTTATCAGTACACATGCATTCCCTCCCACATGGACCTTAGGCAACAGGTATGGCATCACCTTTTTGCCTTGTTGCACACTCTTTCCTCCAAGAATGTTTTGGTTTTGGCTGGTGATTTCAATTGTTCGACAGATCAGCGATCCAATGCGGTGGGGTTTCCAACGTTTCAATGTGGAAAACATCGGAGTCATGGCCCAAGACACCCAGATGCCAATCATTGGCATCAGCTGCTACTGCAGTTCGACCTGAGTGCCCTCAACACTTGGAATACCAATGATACTGGCACCTACGAATTCTGTAACCAGACTTCCCGGATTGACTACATATGTACGAGACGCATCCATGCAGATCAACTGGCCAGAGATGTCAAACATCTACGGGAGTTCTCTTTGGTGCCACTCACTGGAGCCTACCATGTACCTCTGATGACTTCACTGAGGCGCCTATGGTTTCCTGCTCACAAATCCCCACCGTCGGGATGGACGAGGCAACAGCGACTTCAATTGCATCGGCATTGTCTTAATAGGGACGTTGTTTTTGATGACTTTGTGGCCACTGTTCATGATACTGTCCATGGGCTTGAACAGGCTCACCCACCAGATCTCTCATTGCTTCATCAACATCTCATGCAGATCAAGGTCGCTACATTGCATTTTCGACCCAATCCTGACAGACCTCCAAGAACCGATGCAAGACCATTCAAACGCTTTCAGGATCACACATGAATGCTCCGAAGGATTCACACTGCTGACCTGGCCGGGCTCTTTGCTGCATGGCACCATGTCTGTAAGCGCATTCAGGCACGCAAAGCCATGCACCTTGCTGCCAAGACGTCCAGAAAACAACGTCTTGATCAGGTCTTTCATGCTGCCGATCTAGCGGAAAAGGCCAAAGATCATTTCACTTTATTTCAGCATATCAGATCACTTGCACCAAAGCAGCCTGCCAAAAGAATAATGTTGCGATCCCCGCAAGGAGAACTCCTGGGTCCTGAAGCTGCTGCTGACTGGTTACAACAATGGTATCATGACCTGTACTCAGAGGGCACCCCAACTACCAGTATTGCTGATTTTTCATGGCCATTCACCCAACAGGAATTCGAACATGGATTGCAATCTCTGCCGTCGAACAAGGCCTTGGCACCATCCTTCTCTCCTGCACCATTTTGGAAGTACGGTGCTGAGCCAATTGCTCGATTTCTTGATCCATTCTTCCATGAATGCTGCCGCACACAGCAATTTCCGGATTCTTGGGGAATTGGAACTGTTGCGATGTTAGTGAAACCAGGAAAAAAGGGACAACACCCTGCTGAACTTCGCCCAATTGCCTTGTTGGAGCCAACAGGTAAGACGGCAATGGGATTGGTCACTTCAGCTGTACAACATCAGATTCAAGCTCTGTTGAACAGGCTACCACAATTTGCCTATGCTCGAGGCCGTGGTACAGAGGACGCAATACACAGATTAGCAAATCACTGTCGATCTGTTCGTCAATCATTGGATGCCCTGAGTTATCCAATTCATAGCTTGAAACAAGGACTGCCTATACCTTTGCTCACTGGCGGCATGACCCTGAGCCTCGATCTCACTCGGGCATTCGACATGGTAGATCGAACCCTGCTTTTTCGGAGCATGGAACAACTTGACATTTCAGCTGACCTGATCTCCCTTTTGAAGTGTGTCTACAACACTACAAGGTATGACTTTGAACACCGAGGTGTTTTTCGATCGGTGCCGACCAGACGTGGCATACGACAAGGATGTCGTGCTGCACCATGCTTGTGGACGGTCTTCATCTCAGCCTTGATGTTGGACATTGGGCACAGAATCTCACCTGAATTTCTGTTGCATTGTATCACCATCTTTGCTGATGACATTTGCTCACATCAAATTTTTCACGATGAGGAGAGCTTTCTTGCCCTGCTGGCTGCATTTGGCCAACTTCTGGATTTAATTGAATCTGCTCACCTTGAAGTGAACTTAGCAAAGACCACGGTGACAATGAGGATGAGAGGGCGATCAGTGGGGAAAATGCAGAGACGATACATTGTGCGGACGAAACAGGGCACTTTTCTCAAAATTCCAAGAGCACATGGGAAACACACCCTGATCTGGCTTGTGAAGTCTTTCAGATACTTAGGAGTTGTTTTCTCATACTTTAACTTTGAAAAAGAGACAATGTCCCTCAGAGTGAAGCACAGTGATCAATCAGCCCATCAACTTCATCGTTGGCTCTACACACAAAGAATGACCACAGGTCAACGTGTTAGACTGTGGTATCAATGCATCTTCACTTGCCTCCGATACGGAATCATTGCAACAGGATTCACTGAGACCACATTGCTTATGTTTTACAGATTCAGCATCAGGCAGCTGAGAAGAATCCACAAAGACCCTGTGCATTTATCACATGAAAGCAATTCCGACTTCTTGCGACGATGTCACCTGCCGGATCCTCTGATGCGCTTGCGTGATCTTTGCCTTCTGACGGCCAGTCGATCTCTCAAAAGACATCAACAACTAGCTGAAGATGACATTTTACGACTCACACCGCTGCCTTGCTATGATCACTTGCTGCAGCTCATTGACAGGGTTCACCAGCAAGTGACAGAAGTGCGGACGTACGACGAGGTTCAGTCACAGTATGAATGTCCAGACTGTCATCATGCTTTTTGCACATTGGCTGCTTTGCGCAGGCACTGCACTGTGGAACATGGCAGAAGATCAGGCTTGCTGCGACTCCTGTCTACCCAACCGGCCACTGATACACCGACATGTCCCAGATGTCACATGCAATTCAGCACATGGCAGAGGTATCATTATCATGTTCAATATATCTGCACCGCCACATTGAAGGAGATTGATCAAGCTGAACATCGACTCAGAGTTCAGGAGCTTCTGCAATTTGCACGTGCCCATCAAGTGGCTGACCTTCGCCTGCATGCCACACTTTTGATGTACTTTTTGAATCATTGTGTCTTATGTGGAAAATTTCACATCACACAAACTGGATTGATGCGCCACTGGAATGATGAACATGCTCAGACCTACAAGACACATTTGCCAGTTCTTCAGCACTATATTCAGCATGTGCCGGTCAGCAATCCCTGTCAGCTCTGCTCCATTTCTTTTGCACAATACCATCGGTGCATTATTTGGCGTCAACTGGCTATGCTGCTCACTGACCGTGACCTCTCAGCTCTGTATTGTGATGTTGGCACCAATGACCAGCTTGTTTGTGACACCTGTGGCAAGGCTTACACGACAAAACATGGCCTGGCTCAGCACATCCAGAAGTTTCATTCTGCGCAGCAGGCGCTTCCTGACTCCGACTGGAATCGTATCACAGCCAAGTGTCATTTTGATCAGGCGGTGCAGCTGAATCGCTGTGAAGATGTGCTCAACGATCCGGACATTCTTCACTTCATCTCGAGGGAGTGTTTTGTCTGCAGTGTGACATTTCGAAGGCGTCAAGATTTATCTAGACACCTTAAGCAGGGACATCCATCGGAATGGGCTGAGTCGGAACAACGTGCCTCAGAATTGATGATCAGTCTGAATTGCGTACAACGATGCCTTTGTGATCCCCCTCAACATCGGGTCAAACATCTCTGCATGGTGTACCTCCAATTTGCTTTGGCCAGGATTCATTGGGAACGTGAACAAGGTCCTGCAGATGTTGCGCTCCCTCCGGATTTGGCCTTGAAGTCCCAGGAGAAAATGGAGCAACTGCTGTGGTTTGGCTTTGGACACCTTCTCTACAGATTACCTGACTTGAAGAGGGCTCTGACCTTGCAATGCCAGTTTTGTGGCCACTCTTGTAGGTGCGGTGACGATCTTGCCCTTCATCTTCATCAACATCATGAAGGACTTGTGGCTGAGAGCTCGATCTATCTGCAGCTCTTGCGATGGACACTGTTCCAGGACTATGGTTGTGCATGCAACCCCACAAGGGGATATGGCACTCCGGGCCATACTTGCACTGCTTTGATCCAGGCTGCAATGTTGGGCATTCAGGCACACTGGCCACTCATGCTTCCGTGGATCTTCCGTGCAACGGAACTGCTTTCGCACATTGGTGACTTGCTTCCATTGAGAGCTTTCAAACGCATTTCACTCTGGATGATCACCAGGCAATTTGAAAAGCTCTGGCGGGATCCTGATCTCCTGACGATGCTGAAATCTTACTGCACAATTTGTGGTGAATCTGTGCCCCTGCCGTACATCACTGTGCACTTGAGATTGGAACATCAACTGGGGCCCAATGATTTGCACCCTGTGGTCATGCAACTCACCAGGATCTTCTGTGCTGAACACTCTGAAGATCCTCATGGCGATCATTGTGGAGCTTTGCTGCCGACCTTAGACATTTTGGAATTTGATCCAGTGCCTGAGATTCACTTGCCTGGCTGTCCGTTGATTCAACATCTGGCAGCCTTCCTGATGCATCCAGTGCTCCACAAGCCACAATATGACTCTTCAGCTTGGCCGACACCGCAGGCAATTGAAGCTGCGTTCCAGCGACAAGAGCATCAACGGTTGATGTTCAATGCAAGGAACTTAGATTCAGCTGGCAGAGAATTTGATCTTTTAATCACATGTGGCCTTCAATTGCTCAGTGATGAATTGATTCTCGACACCATCAGCACACAATGTCTCCTCTGTCACAAAATGCTGATTTTGCCTGGTGCTCTTGCACAGCATGTGAAACAACATGATTACAAGCAGTACAATACGCTATGGGTTCTCCGTCGACTTCAATTGAGTCATCCATCTTGTCCTTGCTGTGGCTCAGAAGTACAGAAGGATCATCTCCCCTGTCCTACCTTGCTGAACTTGGCAGTTCTTTTGACCAATGGGCGACGCACTGGACAAGGCGAGTTCGATTTGGGCCAATCTGCTGACGCAGAAACAGCTTCAAAGCTTGGGCATCAAGGACGAAGAAGAAGCCAAGCCCAACAAGCGGCAAAGACGGAAGGAGCACAGCGTCTCCACCTCGGCTTCTTCGGACAACACCAAGGCAATGGTCCAAGTGATGGCCAAGATTCTTCTACGCCACGAGGACAGCCTTCATGTCCTGTTACAGGAATACGAGTTTGTACTCTGGATTCAGCCGGGGGAGGGCAGTCTGCTGCCAATCTTGTTAGCCCGTCATGTGGCATGGCAGAAGAGCGACAAGAGCACGAGTCTCAGACACTCAATGGCTCTGTGCATGATCGAGACCCTGAAGGAGCGTCTGGACATCCTTCAGAAGGCGCCAGCCAGCGAGGATACAGGACTGCATCAAGTACCACCTCATCGATGCGAATCAGATGATGCCTTTTCTTCGGTGGGATGTGGGGGCACAGCAATTGCTGCCGACCAAGGACAAGCCTCTTCCCATCGGAGAGGTGAGTCGGATCATCCAGACGATCCATCAGATCCTTCAATCGGAGCCGGAAATCACCCTTCGATTCCACTCCCTTTCCAAAGCTCAGATGGCAGAGGACTCGGGCAAGGCAGTCCCATTTCTATGGACTGTGGGCAGTCGCACACAGGGAGAACTTTGGAATCTCTTGCGAACCGTGTCATTTCACAGCATTTGGCAACTTGTGAGATTGACCCTGCGGCCACAGACCCAACAACGCACAGCGCTTGCGAAGCAGCTGGGAAAGATGCTGTAGATGACCGCACCAAATTTTTGGTGAGAATCTTGGAGAATGACACCTCCACCATGTGCTTCGTCAATGCTGCACTCATAGCCCTTGCCTGGTGTACATTGCTGTGTCAGGGAATGAATCCTTCATGCTGGGCATTTGGCTTCGAACTTTTGAGGGGCATATGTCAATGGAATCCGCTTCCGTTGAATTTGAGGGTCTTTCAGCCATTCTTGTGGCTACTCTTTGGGGCATTTCAGATTGCAGACCTTGCGGTGCAACAGGATATTTTGGAGTTCACAGCATTCATCATTGATCGCTTGAGCCCCTCTTTTATCTCTTGCCGCTGGTGCACCAAGTTCCAGCACATCACCCGTGTGTCACATCCCGTGTTGGACAGCGAAAAAGGAGACAGATACGCACCGATTTTGCTCAGGTTTGTCAACTATCTTGATGACACCTGCAATCTCACTGATTTAATTGCCAATTGGCATGACAGCTCAGGTCTTTGTAGAGCAAGCAATCAGGAGCGTCGATGTCTTATTTTGATGTTCGACAGACATGTTGACGGCCAAAACAGCAAATGCACCCAGAAAGTACAATGGATGTCAGACACGGTTTCTTTTCCTTGCTTTGCGGATGCTGAGGGAAATGTCGCCTTTCAGCCATTCAGTATTGCTGCAGTTGCATATCACATTGGGCACACACCGCATACAGGTCATCATCGGACAGCTTTGAAGTATCATGGGCAATGGCTTGTCTATGATGACAATAGACTTCCTGATCATTCTTCAGTGCTCAGTGATGAAGTTTTGCGTAATATCACAATGATATGGCTTGTCCAGCCCACTGCCATTACTGTCAGGACAATGGAACATCAACCTGGCCTCGCCAACCATGCGTCCGGGCATCCTGCAGTTCCCCCATCGGCAGCGAGTGCCTCATCATCGACTGCACTGGCCCCTACACATGGCACAGCGGAAGAAGAAGTTGGCCCTGCTGACAATGAGCCAGCTGCAAAGCGATCAAAATCAGACACCACTTAGTTTCACTATCTTGGGATTTCACTGCACACAACATTTTGTTGTTGTGATGACTGATAGTTCCCATTGATAACTTCAGTGGTTTTTCCATGCTGCATGTTTCACCAATAGCATTTTGCCACAATACCTAGCAGGTCCCGCGATTCGAATGCCATTTTGGCTACTCTGACTGTCGGCATTTTGCTGTTCTCCAATTTTGCTGCCGAGTAGGCGCCTTCAATGCTGATGATGCTCCATGCATCGATACCCATGTCTCCGGCCCCCAGGCTGGAATGACCCTGTTCATGCCCTCCGCAACCCGGAGTGTACCCCTGGCTAGCCCCGAGAAGATGGCAAAAAAAAAGGAGGAGAAAGGGCCAAGAGGCGCAAAGCCCACTCATCAAGAAGCCAAAAAAAATAATAATAAAAAAATTGTCATCTAGGCTACGAACACTTCGCTGCGGAGAGATGCGCTGTGCAGCTTCTTCTGGCGGCTGCTGCTGCGCTGGGGCATGCATGCTGCGGCTTCGAGTGCTACATGCGCTGCCTGGGACCTGACTGACTCTTGAGATGCCTGAGCTGTAGTCTGTAGTAGTGGTTCCCATCTCACTTTTTCCTTACTTCTCACATCATACCTTCCATCATTTGATTGTACATTTCTCCATGCACACCTGTTCTACCAACAACAACCGGCAGAACTTTTGGGTAGTGCAAGATAGCTCTAAGGAGCGTTCTGGTCTGAAAGACCCAATCAACGGTAGTCACAAGCAATGCTGCCGGAATTGGGCCGCATACAAATCAGGTATGTGCTGGGCTCGACCTGCTGACTAAATAGTCATGGGGTTCAAAACACAAACACACACACACACACCTTTGTCTTTCCTTCTTTCCCCGTCCCCGCTACAACATTTGGTTCTCATTATTGGAAGAAGTTGCCTTGTGGGGTTATCCGGTCCTTTGATTCAGGGAATCACAGAAGCTTTGACACAGAGAAGCCTTTACGCAGAGAATCTTTTGCACAC
>CAMXCT020000822.1:198795-206650 GCA_947184155.2 Cladocopium goreaui
TACCATGCCTGCTATTGCTGCTGATCTCTGATGCACCGGTGCCGGTGCCGGTGCCGGCTGCTATGAGATACACGTGCCCCCCAAGTGTGTGAGATGTAATATATTGTATGGTCATGATTGACTTGTAGCATGTGCGCTTGATGTAGGACTCCCAAGATCTCGCAATGAAGCGGCAAACCTAGTATCGTGTTGAGTGAAAGGCCATTCATTTTCCCAGAAATCCCTTGCCATGATGCCATGGTGCCTTTCCACTGATTCTGTGAGGGAGACTGCCAGCAAACTCCTGGATGAAGAGATCAGATAGAGGCCTGGATGAAGAGATGGTACGAACTCCTTTCAGGTCTTTCAGGAAAGAAAAGCTAAATCGACAGGGCTTCAGTGGACACCCAATCATAGCTTGCATTGCCTGTTGAGTCACTTTGGGCGTTGTTTGTTATGTCATCAGTCTTCCCGGTGTCTTACCGAATCTCTTGAATTCAGCCTGGTGACTGAGTGAATCCTGGACAGGAATGGCAACATGCTCTTTTTGCTGTGCACGGCCCTTAGATTTGGACCCGACTTCAATGTGACTGAGCCCAGATATAATCAAACATTGTCTGGGGAAGGGATATAACTTTTTAGAGGATTCTCCTTCGGTTTTTATCCTTCTTCGGTTTTTTGTGCCTACCAAAACAATCCCAGAGGATCCGCTCCTGCACAAGACTGGACCTGCGGAAAGTTTCGGAGACTTGAGGATATCCTTGGCTTCCCGGTGACCCGGTGACTCTCATGATCAGCTCCAGCGGGCCAAAACCCTCAGTTTCCTCAGGTTGGGGACAAGACTTGGGGCACTTCGCGATGTCTTGGAGCTGAAGAGCTCTGCTGTGCAATCTTTCCAAGGTTTCTGAAGACCGATGTCACCACATCCACAATGCGTCGTTTTTTTTTTCTCACTTGATTGGCATCGGTGTTGTCGCAGCAATCTCGCTGTTTGCATCATACCAGTTGCGCTGAGAAATTGGATGTCCAATTAAGTCCAGTGTGCAGTGCACCCCCTCTCCAAGGTTTGCTCTACAGCAAGGACAGACAGATCGTCGATTGACGGAAGACCGGGAATTGAGTGAAGCGCGAGAACTTCAAGGTGCGAGAAAACATGAGACAACTGGTTTCCAAACCACCAGGCTCCTCAAACTCATCGAAATTCTTCAGATGCTGTGTCAGAGTTCACGGGCGTTCCTATGCCTTCCCATGTCAGGTGTCAATCTGGAGGCGGCACCACATCTGACCCAGCTATCATCGGAGACGAGCGATGTTAAACAGGTTGATTGTCACAGAATCTATTTGCTTGAAAGCAATGTGTGTGCACATTGAATTTGATAGATATCAACGACACAGTAAATGCTGAAGATTCCCGATCAGTTCAAAACAATGCAAATGGGTCTTTTGGCCTTCGTCACAGAAATAAGCAACCAGCGGCGCTAGGAACATGGCAAGCATCGAAACAGATATCACCAGAGATTGGGCCTTATCCTTCATTCCTTGCTCTTCATTTTCTGGTCTACAAATTGAACATGTGCATCATCCATCTACTTCACAGTGACCTTCACAGTGAGTTTCGCAGTGATTTACCGAACAGCCACTATAACCCGTCAGATTCGCACCTTGTCCCACCTTGTCTCTGCCGACCGAGTCATCATTTGGGATCTGGTACCTCCCCGCGCATCTTGAAATTGCCAAGTACACTAGCCATCGTGAATCTATATACTTCACTTCTTAATATTCCATCAGATTCCTGCAGTATCCTTTCTGAAGAATCAGAGATTAATAGAAAGCATACCGGAACCTGGCTTCACAGCATTAGGACAAAACTGCACGTCATTCTTCTCATAAAAGCATGTAAGAAACCTGGAACACCTCAACTTACCATTTCCCATTTCACTTTCCCTGTCCGCCATGCTGCTCTTCATCATCTTGCTTGTTGGTTGCTGCAAGGCCTGTTCCACAACCAACCATCCATAACATAGTCAATCAACATCTGAATTTCCGAGAGTTCAAAAATCCCCGCAGAATTGGTTTGATTCGCCAACCAGAAATGCAGGCAATGCCTCCAGAGTGGAGTTTCTTTGGAGGCTGGGACTGAGCTGATGAGGGGAATATCATGGAATATTCTAATGCTTCTTTTAGGTGATATGAAGGTTTGAGGGATTGAATATATCTCGTTATAACGGCAGATATTGGAAAATCATTTCTAAATGGAGGGCTATCATGGGCTATCTATTTTTGGATTTTTGTTTCGCGGCAGGTTTTGGATTTTTTTTTGGGTTCCTGGTTCTATGCTTTCCTGCTTCTCTGATTTTCTGCTTTTCTGCTTTTCTGTTTTTCTGCTTCGCTGTTTTCCCTGCTTCTCTGCTTTTGTACTTCTTTGCCTTTCTACTACTTTTTCTTTTCTTCAGTCATGTGTTTTTGCTGCTCTACTTCCTGCTCCTTTGCTTCTTTGCTTCCTGTCTATACTGTCTCTTTGTTTTTCATTTTCTTTGCTTTATTCTGTTCTGTTTGTATCCTAAATGAAACCCTAGAGAGACCCTAGGTGAAATCCAAAGAAACCCTAAAGAAATCCTGATAAGAAACCCTACATGAAGCCCTAAATGAACCCTAAAGAAACCACACATTAATCAATGAAACCCTAAAGAAACTTTAAACCCTAAACAACACGCTGAAAAAAATTAACTACAACCTTAACTGACACCTTAGCTGAAACCCTAAATTGACTCCCTAAAGAAACCTAAATTGCAACCCAAATTGCAACCCAAAATGAAACCCCAAAGAAGCCCTAAATGAAACCCTAAAGAAGCCCTAAATGACACCCTAAATGAAACCCTAAAGAAACCCTAAATGACATCCTAAATGAAACCCTAAAGAGCCATGAAGGAACCCACTTGAACGTTTAGAAATCGTGAAAAGAAATCCTGATAAGAAACCCTGAAATGAAACCCTAAAGAAAACAGAAATGGTTCCCTAAAGAAACTCTAAAAGAAACCCTAAATGAAACCCAAAATGAAACCCTAGAGAAACTCTAAATGAAACCCTAAAGAAACCTTAAATGAGACCCTAAATGAAACCCAAACTGAAACCCTAAAGAAACACTAAATGAAACCCTAAATGAAACCCGAAAGGAAACCCTAAACGAAACCCTAAATGAAACCCCAAATGAAACCCCAAATAAAACCCCAAGTGGAGCCCTAAATAAAACCCTAAATGAAACCCTAAATGAAACCTTAAATGACACCTGAAATGAAAGCCTAAAGAACCCTCAAGAGACCCACATGAACATTTGAAGTACCAAAATGTAGCAAGTACCTGCAAATGAGAGGTTGAAATGCCTAAATGTGACAAATACCATGCAAAATGGAAGGCGAACATGGCCAAATGTAGCAAATACCATGCAAAATGACAGGTTCTAGTTCCAAACTGTTGCAAATACAAGGCAAATGGTGCCAGGAAAGAAAGCCAAAAACAAATCCCAAAACCTGAGGCAAAAGAATACCCACAACTATTCTACACCCTTTCTAAATGTGGGGGGTTGTGGGGAGTTTTCGCTGTTACTCAGGAACAGGTGAGCCGGCTCCGAATGTGAACACCTACAGCCTCTTCGACGGAGAGTCGCTGTGGTTCCAGATGGTGGGACAGGTGGCAGCTGGTGCCTTGGTGTTCGTTTCAGGCTGAGGGATCCGAAAGAACGCAGTGAACATCTTAATCTAGAGTGCAGGTCAAGATCAACATTCCATGATCTTTTGGAGACAACGCCTCCCTCCGTTTTTGATGATCAACCTCCCCCCGGACACACCTAAAGCAGAACAAAACTCTGAAACCTCATGCTCGTTGGTTGAAACATTCCATGTTGATTCAATGTTCCAATCATACTGTAGATTGGGGATTGTAGACTGTTGTTTTTAAACTGTCTATGTCCATGTTTATGTGCATGTATATGCGTGGGTATTTGTATCTGTTTCTGAATCTGTATAGTGCATATGTATATGCATATGCGCTGTATAGTGTATAGTGAATCGCATGGTGTACACTGTATAATTTATAATGTAAAATGACTATAATGTAAAATGATTATAATGTCTAATGTGTATAATGTGTAATGTAAATGTAAAGTGAGTAATGTATCATGTATACTGTATAATGTATGTGTATATAAAATATACGTATATATATATAATGTATATATAATGTTATAGAATGTATATAGAATGTATATATATATATATGTATAATGTATGTAAAATGTTCAATGTATAATGTATATAATGTATAATGTTGAATGTATAGAATATATAATGTATGTATATATGTATATATGTTTATATGTTGTATAATATGTATATACACACAAACTTCTATCTTTGTAAGACTGATTGCACCTTTGATTCGTTGCTTCGGATACTGCTCTACTCCATCAACTTTGTAACCACCGCCTGCAGGCACTGGAGCGGCGGCTCAAGGTTGGGGTCGCAGATGGTGTTGGCCACTATTATTTCGTGGTACACGCATGTTATCATTTCAACGGGTTTATGATTTTGGGGGTATAATTGGTACAATATGCACATGTATATATATATATACATATGTATATGCACATATATATATATATGTATGTATGTATGTGTATATATATATATATATTTGTATATGTATCTATACGTATCTATGTATATTTATGTACCTATCTATCCATCTATCCATCTAACTATCTATCTATTTATCTACCTACATACACAAACATATGTATGTACATATTGTATATTGGCAATACACTGGCTAAAATTCAAAAACCATGTCTGGTAATTCTCGAGAAAAGAAGGTGAAGGATCAAAGAAGACTGCCCTATCCCTTTCTAGTGGTTGGTTCTATCATTTTGAATTCTTTTTTCTCCCATCGAATTGGTATTCCCAAGTTTTTTCGGGGTCTTGAACTCCATTGTAAATGCTTTTGGGGCATTGATTTTCTCGTCCTTTTTTGGTGAACCATTGAATTTACAGAAATCAATTTAATTCCTGACGCAATATCTCCAGCGTTTCTAGCACCCCCAAAGAATTTAGCCGGGTGATGGTAACCTGGTTGGTTAGAATTCAGCACTTGAGGCTGGAGGATTTTTAGTTGATTTTTACAATTCGGCCAACATTTTCTGGATCATATCCCTTAGTCTGACGAAGCAACTATATCGCAAATTTTATCGCGTTGTAACTATAGAGATCGTATGAGATATATGATGGTAATGATTAAAATATGACAATTCATTCTATCGGTAGGAACTGATTTGGCAATACTGCTGAGTTGCCATGATAAGGATGACATATTCCATGCACACTCACGAATATAGGATGCAGAAATAAGATTCACTCATTGATTCAGTCACACGTGTCATCCCTTGGTTTTGAATGTCATAAAAATCATCATTGCATTGCATGGCACTTTTTTGTTGGTAAAATGCACCATTTTTGGAGACATCAACTTCCATGATTCACAGCTTCAATCTGTATTTTTGATGTAATTTGGCTGTCTTCATCCCGATTTTAAACGGCAAATTAGCGGCAAATTCATTTATCACTCCGCATTTTCGTACAAAGCTGAAAACCATCATGGATGACATTCACATATATATATAAATAATATACTATATTTTATAATAATATATATATATATATAATGTGTATATATATATAATGTGTGTATATATATATGTATAATGTATATATATATATGTATAATGTATATAAAATGTATATATATATAATGTATATATATATAATGTATATAATATATATATATATGTATAATGTATATATATAATGTATATATATATAATGTATATATATATATGTTATACTATAGTATATATCATGTGTATATATATATAATATATACTATATTTTATAATATATATAATGTATATCTATAATGTATATATATATAATATAATGTGTATATATATATGTATAGTGTGTGTATATATATTATAATATATATATTATATAATGTATATATATATATATTATACTATATTATATATAATGTATATATATATATACACATTTCTCATGGATTTTGTTGGGCTATTTTGGCAGCTCAAAAATTGACAGCCTTGGCGGCTTCAGGTGGACCTGCAGTTCCACGAGCTCAAGGAGGTCAGAGCGGTAGCAGTTGAACTGCGGTGAAAACTGGTCAGAGTATCGACTATAAGCATCCCATTGTTTGGTTCAAATAGTTTTTGGAGAGGGGAATGGATGGAGGGGAACATTTTTCAGGAGGCTCTTGTCTCTAGAAGACTCGATTCGTTCACCAGGCTACCAGGGCTTTTATCCATAGCCATAACATTTCTTGGCACTCGTTTGAGTAGCAGCTCGGGTCCTGGCTGTCTCATGGGACACATATTCAAAACAGCAGATCTGACGAAGCAACTATATCGCCAATTTTATCGCGTTGTAACTATAGAGATCGTATGAGATATATGATAGTAATGATTAAAATATGACAATTCATTCTATCGGTAGGAACTGATTTGGCAATACTGCTGAGTTGCCATGATAAGGATGACATATTCCATGCACACACACGAATATAGGATGCAGAAATAAGATTCACTCATTGATTCAGTCACACGTGTCATCCCTTGGTTTTGAATGTCATAAAAATCATCATTGCATTGCACATCAACTTCCATGATTCACAGCTTCAATCTGTATTTTTGATGTGAATTGGCTGTCTTCATCCCGATTTTAAACGGCAAATTAGCGGCAAATTCATTTATCACTCGGCATTTTTGTACAAAGCTGAAAACCATCATGGATGACATTCACATATATATATATATATCTAAAAATATAATATACTATATTTTATAATATAATATATATATATAATGTACATCTATAATGTATATATATATAATGTGTATATATATATAATGTATATATATATATAATGAGTATATATATATATAATATATATATATATATATATGTATAATGTATATATAATGTATATATATATAATGTATATATATAATGTATATATATAATGTATATATATATATAATGTATATATATAATGTATATATATAATGTATATATATATAATATTATATATCATGTATACATAATATACTATATTTTATAATATACTATATTTTATAATATACTATATTTTATAATATACTATATTTTTATAATATATATATATAATGTATATCTTTAATGTATATATATATATAATGTGTGTATATATATATATATATGTATAGTGTGTATATATATAATATATAATATATATATAATATAATGTATATATATATTATACTATATTATATATCATGTGTATACATATATATATATACACACATATTTATCATGGATTTTGTTGGGCTATTTTGGCAGCTCAAAACTTGACAGCCTTGGCGGCTTCAGGTGGACCTGCAGTTCCACCAGCTCAAGGAGGTCAGAGCGGTAGCAGTTGAACTGCGGTGAAAACTGGTCAGAGTATCGACTATAAGCATCCCATTGTTTGGTTCAAATAGTTTTTGGAGAGGGGAATGGATGGAGGGGAACATTTTTCAGGAGGCTCTTGTCTCTAGAAGACTCGATTCGTTCACCAGGCTACCAGGGCTTTTATCCATAGCCATAACATTTCTTGGCACTCGTTTGAGTAGCAGCTCGGGTCCTGGCTGTCTCATGGGACACATATTCAAAACAGCAGATCTGACGAAGCAACTATATCGCCAATTTTATCGCGTTGTAACTATAGAGATCGTATGAGATATATGATAGTAATGATTAAAATATGACAATTCATTCTATCGGTAGGAACTGATTTG
>CAMXCT020000823.1:0-37337 GCA_947184155.2 Cladocopium goreaui
ACGTCCATTGGTATGGGATTTCCGATTGCCACATTTGACAACAGAAGGGTAGTTCCAATCGGTACCTTTTTTTTCTTGGTCAAGCAGTCAAGCATGTACTTTAGCAAATGTTTTTTGCCATGAATCCATGAATGGACGGTATACTAGTTTTTGCAGGGAATCATGTTTTTGGCAATGTTATAGTGATTTATGATTTACGGGGTTCTCACGCCTGACTCCTTGCGCCCACCCCACCAAAAAGTGTGTGGCATGGAGAACTACAGAATTGGTGCGCTGGATGGTGTCTTGTTCCTGTTGGAGTAGACATTTTGAGGGGGCTTCATTGGCAAATGCAGGTGATAGACTGTGAGAATGATGTGTCCCACAAGTCCAAACAATAATGGCAGAGAGATTCGCAAATTTTGAACGAAGGGTGGAGTCACGTGAGTACACGTGAGAAGTGAAACGATAACCATATATAAACACATTGGTTATATGACAAATACTTAATTAATGCTGGTGTTAATTGTCACATATTTATTGTTTATATACTTATTATATGATATATAGTTATATGACAATTAACAACAGCCACATTGATCGGAACTGCAAGAGAAAGAAACTGTGACGCTGCTGTCTTCCACAGAATCTATGTATGGGAGACCTTACGCAGATCACAGTGTTGTAGCAACCGGCTCCTATATTTAGAACAAATTTGCTCAGAAAGATGCTACATGTTCTCTTTCCCAAGCTGCTGAAGGTGCTAGCTACTGCGTCCGACAGTAACACTGCTGTGAATTGAATTGTCACCACCAAAACTCAGGCCGTTTTTTCTGAGGCCTCTCACTTGGGTATGCCCTTGGATTATGTTTTGCTTGGCGGATTGGTTTGCATCTTCAATCGCAACAACGGTCGCTTGACTCGGGGAAAATCCCATGGCGCCATCGGGCAGTGCGTGGGGTCTGCGGGTGATTTGTTTGCGATCGATTCTTCACCACTCAATGGATGAAAGTAGTTGGGAAAGTTAGATCTCACAAGTGTCATGGTGATCTTCCAAGCATTTCCAACCTTTGCAGCATTTCTTCATGCAGTTTCTCGACTCACAGCTGGGCTGAGGTTTCTACTTCATGTGCCTCTATGGTTTCATTGTCACGAAGCTCAGGGTAGGGTTGAGCCAGCTGAAGTCAGGGGATTGATGATGAGCCCCCGAACTTTAGATGCCACCAAAACAATCCTAGGCCAGTTTTTCCCGATGGGTCTTTAGAATAATTAGGGGGGAAGGGATTGTGAAGGGATTAAATGTGTGTAAACGAGTTGCATCGATGTATTCCAGTGATGCTTTGGATGAGCCCAGCAATCACTCCCGACTTCAGTTGGATTAAGACAGTCGCAGGTGATGCTGATGGTGGAGGATATAGGGTGTTTGACATACGCTATGGGATTCATCTTGGCTTATTGATTTCAACATGTTTTGAACTTTGTCTCATCTTCCTGCTTTGTTTTTCATCGCGGTCCACAAACAAAAAACAACTTATGTTTTTGTTTTTGTTTACATATGTTTTACCAAGGTTGACACCAACAACTGGTTGCCGCATGTGGATTCGAACTGTTGGATCTACTTGAGCAATAAACAATGACTCACAACATCCACCACTTGCTAAGCCCCATCCGGATGGGTCGTAGCGTAGCCCTAGCCAGATGCATTTTTGTTCACAGATTATTATGATATCCCGCTAAACATCTAAAGTTCAACTGTGGACAATGGGAAAGAATATCTGAAGGAAACTATGGACTTACCAATCCGGCAGGAAATCTGAGGGAACATTTGCCAAATTTTGGAGTTTCCTGCGCATGTTCCCTGAAACTCCCTGGATATGTACACACACACACGCATATATACATATATATATATATACGCATTATGAAGCCAAAATCAACTTATCCTGTCAAGAAGCAACTTCCCAAAGCCCAAAATCACAGATAAATCCCAGATTCGCAAGCTTTGGATCGCCCAGGCATCGCACTTCTCCGGAAAGATGTCACGCTTGGTGTTGATATGCGGCCCCATCGTCTCCGTCGCCTGTGGAGACCCAGCTGCATCCCCGATCTCGAGGAGTTCACCATGAACAAATGATGGCTTTGACCATCAAAATCTGGAAGTCAAGGAAGTTATCATGAAAAAATGTAGTAAGAACTGGAATGAACTGGATTTCATGACTATTCATGGGATTTACCATAATGTTTTGAGTTTTACCATCAACAATGCTGATTTAACCATGATCTAGCCATAATGAAATGAGGAATAATGAGGATATGTGGCCAACTATGGCCAATATATGGCCAATATACCTCAACCTGCCAAATACCTTGGACATCCTTGGAAACATGTAAATATGTTTTGAAGTAAGTTAGCTGAACAGTATGAAACATATATACATATATATATATAATATATATATATGTTTTGGACATGGTTGGACTATACAGGATGTCTTTAGAACCTTAGAATGCTATTGCCTTTATTCAATCTGTTTTTTGGGATCATGTTGATGTTCATGATATTTAATGATGTTGTTGTTTTCGTCCTTTCACAAAGGATGTCAATGTATTGTTCCAAGATCAGAAAAAATGCGCACGATTCCACAAAGTTGCTGATCTGCGAGGTTTGGAGTTGAGTTCTTGTTTTCTTGCGGTTTGGCTGAGCAAGGTATGTCATTATGTACTGAATCCACCACCCTGGTTATATATTGTGTTCTTGGACGTAGCCACCATTTGTTGCTAAGGAATTTGGTGCGGCTTCCTCTTGGATATGGTGATCGAGCCGTCACTAGGACCCTGAAAACCTAAAAGAATAGGCTTGGAGGATGAAAATCATGCCAGAAAGTGAAGTTCCGTCAAACATGTTCAATTGCCTTTGTTGCGTGTTTTTCATTGGGCCGAGTGAATCCGAGTGATGGATATGTCCATTTGCAGATGTTGGATGATGTCCCCATCCAAAACAGGGTTTCCGGCACACATCTGGGGGGGCACCTTCTTGTGGCTGAAACGGCCAGGTTTTTGCTGCTATTGGGCAAGAAAGGATATGTGGCCAAGCCATCCACAGCCACGGTAGCTCCACCCACATCTGGAGATGAGAAGTCGCGGCCTGAGAGCATATGCCAGGAATGCTCGGAGTGCTAGGAGTGCAAGGGCCTTGGAGAGCCATTTGTGGCGACATCACATCAGCAACTGAATGTTGTTGCATGTCTATTGGGATCCTATTTGAACATTAATTAGAGGTTTGTTTTTGAGTCCCGGCTCGCATATGCTGGTAGGTTGTTTCTTCAACACAACTAGAAGAGAATCTCTTGGAAATAAAACATTCAACTAGACATATCTTAAAAGCGAATATTGGTAATGATTCCATGCACATCGGTCCATCAGCCAATTGATCATGATTATAAACTCGAATTTCTGTGCAAATGACTGCTCAAGATTTATGTATGATGATAGTGATGGATGTTGACATTGTCATGTTTCGCAGAATTCCCTTGGTAATAGTGAATAGTCGCGGTCATGCACACCCCTCACATGCACAGAAATAAGTAATATCAATATGTATGCAGATAGAGATATAGGCATGACTGCATGCATCACTGGTTGGTGGTTTCAAACATTTTTTATGTTTCCATATGTTTCCATAATATATGGGAACATCATCCCAACTGACGACCTCATATTTTTCAGAGGGTAGGTCAACCACCAACCTGCCCCAAAGTCTCCCTGAGGTCAGCGAAGGCCAAGGGCAAAAATTCCAAAGGAGATAAAGGAGCCATGCGCCACGCGGGGCATCAAAGTGGGCTTGCAGTTTTTTTTCACTGCAAGTGTCCGCTTAAATGAAACATCCAAAAACCATCCAAGCCACCATCCAAATTAGCTGCTATAGCTGCTATAGCTGTTTTTTGTGGGGTGAGAAAATCTGTCTACTGTGGGTCTTGTCATAGCCAGTCATTCAAACTGTCACTGCTAGAGATCTCTTCGGGGACCTGTCCGAAGGAAAGGATGCGAAGCAGTCGAGGTCGCCCGTGCCGATTCGTCCTGTTCCCGTTGTCGTTGATGATTGGAGCCATGGGACTTACCATCTGGTTATGACTAACATATCCATGGAAAATCACCATTTTTAAATATTTTTAATAGGTAAACCATCTATAAACGGACCATTTTCCATGGCTATGTTAAATAACCAGAGGGTAGTATTTTTTAATGAGTAGGACAAGTAAGTAGGACATATCATGAAGTACCTGTGTTTTTTGTCATGGGTTTTATTGTCGCTTCGACCTGACCTGCTTTCCTTCACCATTCCAGTTGTTTCATAATTCACTGGGAGGGAGATCATGTTAATCATCATCCTGAAGTAGATAGAATCTAGGATTTTCAAATATTTTCCCATGATAGCATATGGGATTTTCTGAAATTTCTATATTCTATCTACTCCAGGATGACTATAATTCCTTTATACATATGTTCATGCAGTCTGTTCCAGCATCTTTGAGGCGCGAAGCGGAAACGATTGAACTGGAAGAGTGGGAAGAGGAGAACGTGGGGAAACGATCTGTGTGGCTTTGTCTCACCCAAAGTCGTAAATTGGAATAGCATTTGGAGGGCCATGGGAAAAACTCGATTCCTAGTTGGTAACTGGGTTACAAACTACAAAGTCCCAAGATGTCCCAAGTATAATGTATTTATTAACCGATTATAAAGCTAACCCCATGGCCCATCTAAGTACCATTTTAAGACAAATTCATGTGCAAAGTTGATTACTTGACATTATACACGTTATGTTCACGTGACTGTTGGATTCGATTCGCTCATGTGCCTAGGCAATCTCGATTTGGAACCGTTTTGCCATATTCCGAAGGGACATGGTTCGTTTTCCCAACACATTTTTGCATGGCCTTCGGTTACTGAGTGAAGCACCGTAGCATCTGGAAAATATGACGTTCCTCCCCTTTTTTGACATGAACATGACGGTATCTTCAGCAAAACGAGCATGGTTTCGGAACGGTACCCTACTTCCAGGACCATTGGATATAAGGAAGTGTATTTCCATTATATTCCAGTTTGCCACTGGGATAACTGAGGTTCGGGATGGGTAGTGGCTTTCTTCATCAGGCTTGCACATTTTGATAGCATTCCGACAACTACCCAACCTGGTTATTTAACATGTCGCTATGAAAAATGATTCATAGAAATAGATTCAATAGATGATTTATCCGTGATTTATCCATGATTTTGTCCATGAACAATAGTGGGTTTCTCATTGTTTTTCATGTTTTTTTTTCCATGGTTTTCCCATGTTTTTTCATGGTTTTTCTTTTTTTTCCATAGTGTTTCCATGTCTTTTTTCATAGCAGCTATACTAATAGGCTCAGCGTCAGGAGATCCGCCCGGGCGGCGCCATGCAGCTGAAACGCTTCGTGAAAAGCCGCCCGATGTTAGACAAAGTCGCCATGTTGGGGTGATGTTTTTTTTGCCACCTGAGTGTTACAAACTAAAAACAATATGTATCACAATGTATCATTTAAATTCATTTAACATGTAACCGTATATTTATACTGTATACTGATAATATGTATGATTACCATTTGATAATATATGACAATATTGTTATAATGATACAATGATATGATTATGTTTAGTGTCATATATTAATAATATACTGTATGATGATAATGTATTATAACATTAATAATGGTAATTGATCATAAACATACTGATTATAGTAGTATAGCAAGAATATAAATATACCATTGGTGTTTTACATTTTGTGTTAGATACTAATAATATTAATAAATGATGATAATGTAAAAAAACTAATAATAATTAATAGTAATACGTAATTGATTGTAATGATACTTGAAAATAATATATGAGAATCAAATACTCGTATTTACTTACTCAGGGTCGTCCAAAAGCTCCATTTGATATCATTCAGAAAATCACTTTTAACTGTTGGAATTTGGCTCAATTTTTCTGTAGCAGCCTAAACTATTGTCTTGTATAGTGACCCAATGAAACGCACTTTTTTCAACACATTTAAATATTGAAGTCAATAACGCGCTCCAGAGCGCGTAAAAATGACGCGCTCCGGAGCGCGTAACAATGACGCGCTCCGGAGCGCGTAATCCATTCAAATAAAGTTCAAAGCCATTTAGTACCAGCCTGAGCTATTGTCTCGTATGCTGATCCCATATATTTAAATGAAACGCACTTTTTTCAACACTCTTAACTACTGAAGTCAATTACGCGCTCCGGAGCGCGTAATAATGACGCGCTCCGGAGCGCGTAATCCATTCAAATCAAGATCAAAGCCATTTAGTAGCAGCCTAAACTATATTGTCTCGTATGGTGATCCCATGCAATTAAATGAAAACCACTTTCTTCTACAAATGTAAATAATACTGAAGACAATTGCGCGCTCCGGAGCGCGTAATAATTACGTGCTCCGGAGCGCGTAATCCACTCAAACAAAGTTCAAAGCCATTTAGTACCAGCCTAGACTATTGTCTCGTATTGGTGATCCCATGTAATTAAATGAAACGTACTTTCTTCAACACATGTAAATGCTGAAGTCAATTACACGGTCCGGAGCGCGGAATCCATTCAAATAAAGTTCAAAGCCTTTCAGTACCAGCCTAAGCTATTGTCTCGTATGCTGATCCCATGTAATTAAATGAAACGCACTTTTTTCAAAAAATGTAACTACTGAAGTCAATTACGCGCTCCGGAGCGCGTAATAATTACGCGCTCCGGAGCGCGTAATTTGTTCAAAGCCATTCAGTACCAGCCTATAGTATTGCTTCGTATATTGACCCAATGTAAGAAAAATGTACTTTATTCAATACATGTAAATACTGAAGTCAATTACACGCTCTGGAGCGCGTAATAATTACGCGCTCTCGAGCGCGTAATTTGTTCAAATAAAGTTCAAAGCCATTTACTACCAGCCTATAGGGCCTATATTATTGGACCCAATGTAAGAAACATGTACTTTATTCAATACATTTAAATACTAAAGTTGATTGCGCGCTCCGGAGCGCGTAATCATTACGCGCTCTCGAGCGCGTAATATGTTCAAATAAAGTTCAAAGCCATTTACTACCAGCCTATAGGGCCTATATTATTGGACCCAATGTAAGAAACATGTACTTTATTCAATACATTTAAATACTAAAGTCAATTACGCGCTCCGGAGCGCGTAATCATTACGCGCTCCGGAGCGCGTAATTTGATCAAAAAAAGTTCAATGCCGTTTATTACAAGCCTAAACTTTTGTCTCGCGTGTTGATCCCATGTAACTAAATGAAACGTACTTTGTTCAACACATTCAAATACTGAAGGTGTAATTTACTTTAAATGGCATTCAAAACCATTTAACATCAGGCTACGGACTCCATATACCAACATCTTTGTTGGGGCCCTTGGGCTCAGATATGTTCAGATTCATTCCGCAGCTTGATGCTACCATTACTGTGGGCATGTACACGCTCACTTTTATGAAAGCAGTAATCTACTTGTCTAAGTATGTTTTTTCAAATTGTTTATCATTTTTTGTTGGTGGGAAATGGAGACACTATAATGTCACGATTAAGTGTGGTTACATGGACTCGCCATTTTCTTCCATCTCCACTCCCTTCTATTGCCTGTTTGGCGCTGATGGTGATGTTTTGCATTTAGGGGAGGAATTGTCCCCACATGATTCCGCAGCTGGATTGGATCAGCCATCAGCTTCGATTGGCGGTGGAATCTTGGCAAAACACAAATCCACTCAATAAGGGAGTTAGGAAAAACCTAACTCCCTTGTTGAGTGATTCACGTTGAATCACTCAAGAGGGTAGTTACGTTTTATCTCACTCCCTTGTTGGGCCCTTTGTGTTCCAATTGATGTCACCTATTCAACAAGAATTACTCAACAAGGGAGTTAGGTTTTTCCTCACTCCCTTGTTGACCCGTTCAACGCGAATCACTCAACAAGGGGGTTAGGTTTTTCCCTACTACCTAATTGAGTAGATCTCACTCATTGCCTAGGATGCCCGTTCAAGAAGAATCACTCAACAGTGGGGTTCGGGCCAATCCCCGTTCAAGAAGAATCACTCAACAGTGGGGTTCGGGCCAATCCCCGTTCAAGAAGAATCACTCAACAGTGGGGTTCGGGCCAATCCCAGTTCAAGAAGTATCACTCAACAATGGGGTTCGGCCAATCCTCGTTCAAGAAGAATCACTCAACAGTGGGGTTCGGGCCAATCCGCGTTCAAGAAGAATCATTCAACAGTGGGGTTCGGGCCAATCCCCGTTCAAGAAGAATCACTCAACAGTGGGGTTCGGGCCAATCGCCGTTCAAGAAGAATCACTCAACAGTGGGGTTCGGGCCAATCCCCGTTCAAGAAGAATCACTCAACAGTGGGGTTCGGGCCAATCCCCGTTCAAGAAGAATCACTCAACAGTGGGGTTCGGGCCAATCCCCGTTCAAGAAGAATCACTCAACAGTGGGGTTCGGCCAATCACCGTTCAAGAAGAATCACTCAACAGTGGGGTTCGGGCCAATCCCCGTTCAAGAAGAATCACTCAACAGCGGGGTTCGGGCCAATCCCCGTTCAAGAAGTATCACTCAACAATGGGGTTCGGCCAATCCCCGTTCAAGAAGAATCACTGAACAGTGGGGTTCAGGCCAATCGCCGTTCAAGAAGAATCACTCAACAGTGGGGTTCGGCCAATCGGAAGAATCACTCAAATGTGGGGTTCGGGCCAATCCCCGTTCAAGAAGAATCACTCAACAGTGGGGTTCGGGCCAATCCCCGTTCACAAGGAATCACTCAACAACGGGGTTCGGCCCTGAACAGTGGGGTTCGGCCAATCCCCGTTCAAGAAGAATCACTCAACAGTGGGGTTCGGGCCAGTCCCCGTTCAAGAAGAATCACTCAACAGTGGGGTTCAGACCAATCCCCATTCAAGAAGAACCAGTAAACAATGGGGTTCGGCCATCCCCGTTCAAGAAGAATCTTTCAATAGTAGGGTTCGGCCAATCGCCGTTCAAGAAGAATCACTCAACAGTGGGGTTCGGGTCAATCCCGGTTCAAGAAGAATCACTCAACAGTGGGGTTCGGGCCAATCCCTGTTCTAGAAGAATCACTCAACAATGGGGTTCGCGCCGTTCCGCCTTCAAGAAGAATTGCGCAACAAGACAATAGGTTAGGCTGGTACTAAATGACTTTGAACTTTATATGGTGAATTATGCGCTCCGGAGCGCGTAATTTATTTTAATATGTTTGTTGAATAAAGTAGGCTTCATGTCCACAATGGTTTAGGCTGGTACTAAATGGCTTTGAACTTTATTTGAATGAATTGCGCGCTGTGGAGCGCGTGATTTAGTTTAACTGCTGTTTAACAAATCGAAAGATACAGGAAGTTTCATGGATTCCATGAGGATTCCATGAGGTATAATATATTTGAGTTGATAGCGTGGCCTGGTATTCAATGGTTTTGACTATTGTTTAAAATAAATTGCACACTCCGGAGCGCATAATTTATTTGATTTCAATAAGGCCCAAAACAAATGAAAACCAGGCTAAACTATTCTCTTTGATATCAATCGGATGCAAATAAAACATAATTTACTCAACAAAAATACTACAGCAAATAGAGTTTCATCTCGAGGAAATCCAGTTAACTTGTCACTCCAGCCAAGCCTTCATCTTTGTAAAGCACCCTTTGGTGATCGAAGCAACAAAAACTCAATAGTTAATAAGGGGAGTCGGATCTGTGTGCGAAAAAGAAATCCAGCTGATTGCCATCATTTGTTTGTTTGATTTTGTTTGTGGGACTCAAAATTTGGTTTCATCATTTGATTTTCAAGAGGGTCATTTGGACAACCCTGTTCAGATGCCACCTCCCTATGGAAAACGTCAAAGCACTCCTTCACGGAACTTCACTTCATACTTCTCAGCAAATTCTACTTGAGGGCAAGATCAGACCAGCAAACTGGTCCTACCACAAGAATCCTCAACGTTGCGACCTACCAACCTTTGGGGCTTTCTTCCTTGGCAGAGAGGTATCCAACAGCGACAAGACGATACCACCTTGTGCAGAGAAAGAACTCCTTGATGCCATCAGCAAAAAGGGCAAGGGCCAGCAAGACATCGTCATTGGGGCGATGTACCGAGGATCCAGTGACCACACCGCTTATAAAGCTGGAGGCAACGAAAAAGCTCAGCTCGGGGTGATTGAAAAAGGAATCGTCACCACGTCGGAGAAGTACACGATTGCCCACAGCAACCATGTGGGATTGAAATTCGTTGCCCTCAAGTGGGCAGACCTCAACACGAACATCAACGTCGGTGACACATCCTCAGATGACTGCAATTATCGCAGCAATGAGGAACGGTGCTCAGGTCGTCATAGATGACAGGCACTCAACACTGCGCAGGTGTTATCTTGTATTATTAGTTACATTCGGCCTAAACAGGAAACCGAATCTTTCTAGGGACATCCTGGACACGCTCTTGATCAAAAATGCACGGTTGCTCCAATCTGATTTTCATGTACTTTTGCATTTCTGATGTCTTGATGTCATTTCATGCATTGCAGGACCAGAATATCTTACTGGATGAACTTGTCTTGGTTTTTGGTTTTTCTTTGGTTTTGGCTTCTTCTTCACTGACTTTGATTGAACCTGGTGAACTTGCAGTTTTGTTTGCCTCTCAGCTCACTAAAGAAGACATCGTTTGTGCATCCATGGCGGAGTCGGATCGCTCTCGATCCCCAGTACCTGGACGAAATCGTGCTGAACCTCGAGCCCCAGTTCCACCGGTACGACAAGAACTACGTTTCTTTCCTCGATGGTGCGGACCTATGCAAACGGCAGGCTGGCACTCACAGCAAATGTCACGACCTCAGCCTCGACCTCAGTTTCGTCCTCAGTTTAACATACAACAGTCCGGAGCTTATCTTTTGAATCAATCCACTGGTCAACACTCTGCCATCCCGCAGAGCACATGGCCCAATCCACGCTTCCCACCAGCACCTCCATCATCACCTCCACCTACTCTGGCATATTCAATTCCACCTCGCTTGACTACTCCACCTTGCTCACCTACCATGCCGTGTCCACCAGCCCAAGCTGTCTCACCCAGCACTCCATCCATCCCTTCGTCTCAACCTCGTCATGCCGGCACTCCACATATGACTTCACCAGGAGGTCATACAACATTTGATGAAAGTCGTACATACGGCTTTGATCTAAATCCTCATTGGCAAGAGGACAAAGATCACTACGACAACCAGAAGATCAACGGCTTGACCTTCCCACGAAGCATTCGTCAATCAGCCTTCACGCAAAAGCTAGACATTGAAGGATGTGATCCGTTGAAACTACCTGTGGCGGCCCTGCTGTATCAGCAGGCCAACAACTTCTGCTTCGCAAACTGGCTCATGGACGTGAACTTTATTTGATCCCTGCTGGAGACATCGCAGCAGTTGTGTTCATGACTGAGCTCTTGACGCAGCTCAGAAACAAGGATCTGGACAAGGTCTCCTCCTGCAAGGCCAGACAAGATGGAAAGCTTCTTGACAAGAACAATAACACCAAGTATGCGGCACAACAAATTGCTGATCTCATCCACAGTTGGGTTCCTACCCGCACAGCAGATCCAGACACACAGCATGAGCTTACCCAACTCAGAAGTCAGCTGGCACAGCTGCTCCAGCAGCTTGGAGAAGAAACGGGTGAACGTGCCACACCAGGAACCACGGGACCCTCAGCGTCGAGCCCTGCTTCAACACCCATCCAAGCGGCCCTCCTGAGGAATTCTCAAAGTCCAGCACCACCTGCACCACCAGGCTTCGATCCATCCTCCTTGCTAGTCGCCACAACCACTCTAAATCCATGGCTGGCTCAAAACATTCCACCATCCCTTGCAGTGCGAGCCTTCAACAAATGGCTCAAGGACCTCAGTTTGTCCGAACCGAAGAAAAAGGTCCTCACGGACAACATTGCCAAAACAGAGGAATGGTGGGCAAACCAACCGGCAGAAGCCCTGGACACCATTGAACGAGTCGCCGTGATGATGGGTATCCCGGTCAACCTCATGGGGAAGAACTACGACGCACTCAATCTCCTCCGGGCCATGACAGCGGCCATCAGTCTTACCAATTGACTAGCACCTCAGTTTCGACAAAAGCTCAAGCACAAAGTGTTTCAATCCCAGTTGCATACTCTCCATTCGATGATTTTAGTCATCTACCTTTTGACTCCCTTCACCATGACTCACAGCATCCACCTTTTTCAGGGCTTTCGCATCATCCAGACACGCATGATGGTGCTAGCAATCCTCCATGGTCTTAGACCCAATCTCAAGCTGAAGTCAATTTTGGAAGGGTGTGCCGATCTCAGGCACCTGTGGGGCACCACCCTACACTCTCACAACCTTTTTTCAAGACAATTTTGCCAGCCTCAGAGCGTCTACATCCGTTTCACCCACATTGCCAATATGCAACCCAAGTTCTATGTGGGCTCTGCAATGCACAGCACTGTCGCTCCAGAAAGTACTTCCAACTCACGAACGAGAGACTGGTTCAAGCTGAACTGGCACTTCGCTATTGGCAGGACCATGACAACCTGTATATCTGGGCTCCAATCCCAATCTATACGGACAGAACAGACTATCGCAGCCTTGAGATGGCTCTCATTCAGGAGTGGCAACCCAGACTCAACTACCCCTTCATTTGTCAATTCTTCCACCCAAAGAAGGGTATCCTCAAAAAAACCCTTCTCAACACCAATGCACAATTTGGCCTGGCCACTCTTTGGCGTCGCGCCAAACACAAATTTACTCCGCAACTTGTTCGCCAAATCCTTACCTCATCACGGTTTCAAAACCGTTTAGAACTTTGGACCATCATACACGCCTTAGGTTCAAATACCAAGGCAAGGTTTGAACAAACAAAGATGCTCAGATCGAATGATGGCGGCCTCACTCTATGCTATGCACTTCGCCGTTTGGCAAACAACATCCAGGAGCCTTTCCGCACTCTTTCTTTGAATGCCATCGATGCCTCCATCAAATGGTGGCATGGAAAACCGGCCCCACGGGCCTCCGCCTTACGAGCTCCATGGTTTCACCCCGAACCTCCAACAACATTTGAGGAAATTCTTGAGACAATGGCATTTCCAGATGCTTGAACATCAAGTTCCATGTCATACGCCATCCTTCAAGATGGTCTTCATCAAGCATGCTGCTGTCCTTGACCAACTTTGTAATCACAAAAAAGCCATCGATGACTGGTCCACTTCCAATCCAGCGGTTTGCTGTTGCCAACACTGGTCATCGTACAAGTCCGCTGCTCTCAATCCTTCAGACTCCCATTGGGTCCTATCGGGCTCTCTCCTTCACTCCTTGCTTCCACCAGAACTTGCAGTGATTGCAGAGGGATCCCTATCCAACAAAGTTTTTCCTTCCAGAAAGGAATATCAAAATCAGATGCGACTTGGTATGAAAAATTGGACCAAGAAAAATCGCTTACCGTCCATGCCAAACTCAAACATCTCCGACCTATGCCACCACCTCTGGTCAGAACACACCCAGCAAATCACCAATCACATCACAAAGTCTTCCATCACCCAACTTCAAACCACCTTTGATGGCGCCATTTTCCATTGTGAGGACAAGCGCTCCTCGTCTCTCCGTATTTATTGCCCATGCCTATACTACCAATCCATTGAGCAGACTTTCCAAGATCCTTCGATCTTCGAACAACTTCCGGACGAACCAGAGTCTATTGTCACTCGTTGAATCCCTTCAACGACAACATGGCAAAGCTTATCCTTGGGCAGTTGGCTCTGGTCGCCAACTCCCATCAGGATACATTCTAGCCAAACGAAAGAAAGACTTTCGCAGTGGCAGACCCATCATCTCTTTTGTGGACTCACCCTTCCGACCTATGCTCAAGATCCTGGCTCGCTTGATCTTCCAGCTTATTCCGGTCGCTTGTCCCAACCACTTTGCCACCGGGGATGTCTACACACTCCTCTCCATTTTGAAGTCGGCGCCTGTCGACGCGGATCTGATACTGGTCAATCAAGACCTGGCAGGCTTCTTCACCAGCATCGACCAAGACAGATTTGTCAGATCCTGGTTCATGCTTTTGGACTTCCTACGTCCAAAAATGAACGTCTCCGACAATGAAGCCTTCTCGGTCTATCCGGGAAAATCCAACAACCCAGGAGACATCATCAAAGGACGTACTTTCCGTCGTCTCAATGTCACTCGGAAAATCATCATCAAAGATGTCTCAGACCTGATAAAATCAGCACTGAATATGCAGACTTTCGCACTGGGCCAGAAGTGCGTCCGTCAATGCGGAGGAAGTCCAATGGGCAGCCCTCTTTCACCTGCCTTATGTCTGATGGTCGTCTCCATCAGTGAACAAATTTGGCCCATTACCTTCAATCAACTTCTCTCCAACCATAACCTATTCATCCGCCACATCCGATATGTCGACAACCGTCTCATCTTTGGTGACAAACGCCTCACTGCACTTGCACCATATGAAGTCCTTCTTGATGATGGTTTCTACGGCAAACCCATCATTCTCGAAACTGAACCTGACCAGGAATTTCTTGGCTTCATGTTTGAAACCAAACCATTGGAACTGATATATCAGGGACCGACAAATGTGTCCCAAGTCCTTTCACCATTTTCAGCTTCCCCTCCTAAAGTCCTGCTCAGTGGCTTCCGCTCACGTTGCCACATTGTCATCACGGGTGCCTTTCCTGAACCTCGTGCCCAACAAGGTCTCGACCAATTAATTCATTTGTACACTCGTGCGGGATTTCCCAAGGAGGAACTCCAAGCTATTTCCAACCACATTTTGATTCAGCATCAGAACCTTGAGCCGCCAAAACAAACATGCGCTTTTTGTCTGACTGGTGTAGCCGGTTTAAAGCTCTGGTTTGACTCCTGTCTTTGTCCTTTCCTTCTTTTCTTTTCTTCCGCTTTGCTCTTTCTCTCTTCTTCCTTTCCCTTTCTTCCTTCTCATGCTGACTAAGGTGATTCGTGCAGCTACTTGGCTCAATCTCCGCCTCAACTCGGCTTTCTCCTTTGTTCGTGTGTTTCGCACATCATGGACCATGCTCAAGGCCGCGCATTTCATCATCACTTGGCTCGGGCCATTATGCACCTGAACCACTTGGCTGGTCTTCTTCCGTTCTTCGAACCGTCCATTGAATGGGACGACTCCATACCTTCGTCATATTTCCGCTTGGAACGTCCAAACTCCAGAGGCCTCCACACGTTCGTTCCTTTACCTTCCTCATCCCATCCACCAACCATGGTGTCACATGGAGGAATTCCATCACAGCTGGTTCTCAATCCTGAACCGAACTTACGTCCCACCACACCGCATCACTCACTCCACCGTGAGGCAGAACACACTTGAGGCTCACGCAATGAGCCCTGCAATCCAGTTCTTGCGACTGAACACTCTGTCGATCCAACGTCAGGAACTTCACTCGCTACGGAACCTCCTCGGACCACGACCAGGACCACAATCCCTGTTCCAGTTCGGTCCAAGCAAAGGGCCTCGTCGACAGAGGACCCTCAACCGAAGAAGAAACAAAAATCAGCTTCAGTCCCGGAAGCACGTATCTCCACCACAGAACGGTTTGGCCGTCCTGGCCCGCTCCCCATCATCTCCGAAGTACCGCCTGCAGACTTCAACTCGGATGAATCAGATTATGACGGAGGTGCTTCCGCACATGACCATCCAGACACAGATGTCCATTATCGCCTCCCTGCACCATCCCTTACCACATCTACACCACCACCTGGCACTTCCACTCTTACATTGACACCGAATCCACATGCACCTCCACCACCAACCATCCGCATTCTTCAACCAAATCCTGGCGATCCTCCTCGTGATCCACCATTTCGTCCATGGACCAACAATGATGATCAAGAGCTGATGAGCCTGAAGCAGGACACAAAGTCCCGTCCTTCGTGGAAGACGATCGGAGCTCGACTTCATCGTGATCCACAGGTGTGCAAGCTGAGATGGGGAATCTTGAAACAAACGGACCAACATGGTCGCGTTCACCCGCCTCACGAACCAGAGGCTGAAGACTAAACACTATTGATGTCCCATCCAGGCTGGAAAAGTGTGCGCTCACCGTTTGCTCGTCTTATTGTTCCCTGTTTGGTCTCCTTTTCCTTTCGTGTTGGTTTCTCTCTAGGGTTTCTCCTTGTTTCTTTCTTCCTTCTCTTTCGTTTTCTTGGTTTCTTCCTGTTCACTGAGTTGCTGTCACAAATGTTCTCCAGCAAATATGGCTCATTCATCTAATCACGTACGATTTATCTCAGAACGTTCTCGCTCACGGGACGAACCAATGTGGCACCATCGACAACCACAACATCGAAATCAATATCGTGATGCGTGGCATGAGGTGCCTCCCGTACCTCGACTCAGGAAAGTCCTGATCATTGTTGACCTTGACGCAGTTCGTCCGCTCATGAACAAAATCCATGATGATGTCATGGATTCAACCACATGCGATGTGCTGCCTTCTCTTAGCAGGAATGAAAAACTGGCTCTGTTCACCTACAATGTTTTGGTTGATACACATCAACTTGAATCACTCACGGTGTACAACCTGTTGTACAACATCAGCCAGCACATTTGGTACACCTGGGATCGCTACCTGTCCCCTTCTTCGATGGATCTCCGTTGGCAAGATGAAACTGGAGACACCTTCGCCCTTCGCAATGAAGACCGCCTGGTTGAACTTCTTCATGAATACCGTCCTCATTGGACTGAGGGCCAAGAATTTGGCATCTTATTTCCAAGTAACATTCGATATTTCACGTCTCACTATCAGCCATACATCATGCGCATGAGCTGCCATGAGGCTCTTCCTAATCGCAACATGCTACCATAAAGCGGATTCAAAAAAAGCCTTCCCATTGCATGCTCCATTCTTACTTTCCTTCCTTGATGTCTCATCACTTTTGGCAATTCATGTTTGTTGTGATTCCTGGTTCTTCGTGTGACACCTCTCAGCTCTTGGCTTCAGCTTATCATGACCAAGCGTGATTCCTGTCTTGCCGGTATCACCTCGCCTCGAGCACCGATGAGCATCCCACGTCGTCATTCCCGTTACCAAGGCCAATCTCACAGCGATGCTACATCGTCTGGTTCAAGACCTCAACCGAGTAGTATCACTGACAATGTGGCCCTACTTTCCCTTTCAGGGATCGATCATAGTGGCAGTTCAACGTATCACGGGTATACGACATCCGCCCAGTCTGTGCCCCTGCCTGATACTCCTGCCCATCAGACTCCAATCCAGCCCACTCGTGAAGAAGCTTACCCACTCCAAACGGAGATCGAACAACAGCATCGAACGCTCCATACTCACATCTTCACAGAGGTCCGCTCTCCTCAAACGGGAGTCAGCCGCCTCATGGTGACGGAAGTAGACCGTTATGGTGTGCAACATAACCGTCAACCGGAGTTCTTCTTCAATGGGATTGTTGGTCACATCCGTGCAGATCGCTATGGGTGGATTGACTCATGGGAACAGTCCACCCAACTCGCCAATTACTTGCGTCGCCACTTCAACATTCCCGAAGTGGATCCTGAACCGAACTATTGGCAACACTATCCAAGCGTCTGACAATGCTGACCAACCTGAGGAAAGCCAAGTATCTCTACCGGGATCAGGGATGGAAGATACAGATTCCATCATAGCCAATGTCGGCGCGGCATCGGCACCAAGTCAGACCCACCAACTGGCTGCAGTCCTCTGGGGCATTCTCAACAATGACAGGGAATCCAATGCTGCGATCCTCGAGAAGCTTGAATACCCAGGTGATGATTTGAGCACCAATCCGGTCCAGGTCTTCACGGCAGCAGACTTGGCCCACCTTGCCAGTCATTTGGCCCAGACGACTCATGTCCTTTCCCAGCAAGCTCAGCACATGGCAGAGTTGTCCGACATTGATGATGACTAACAACAACTTGAACTTCCTGCCGAAGTCGTTCTGAGCCAACCGGATAATTCAAATGCTGATCCTCTCCCTGTATTTTGATTTTGCGTCTTTCGCTTTATCCTGCTTCAGGACCTAGATAAGAGCTTCGCTAGCAACTTCGCAGTGGCTAAAAAACAGCCTCGCGGCAGCGAGGCGTGTGTGTGGAACATCTGAAAAGATGTAAAACTTCTACTTGATGATTTCGATTTGCTGCTTATTTTATTTGAATTTACATGATTTGCAGTTGGTTTTTTTCCAATCATCTTGTCGGTTTCAACATCCTTTATAGAGCAGGGGGCGACAGAGTCGCTGCATGGCTGTCGCCAACGAAGCTCCATGCAGTTGACTAGGATATGGAGTCTGATCAACTCCACGTACCTGCTTCATTTCTTCGTTATGGGACGTGGCTAACCCAAGAACCACCCTGCCGATTTTTCAAACTCTGTCAAACCAAACCCAAATCTTTCTGTTTCATGTCAGTTCCTGTACGGTTTTCGCAATCTGACTGATCAGAACTGGTAAATCCTTCGAGCAAGGACGTAGAAAGATTTCCTTCGCACAGTTTCTCATTTCTAATCATCAAAACCGTTCCTGTCAGGTTTACTGAGGTGTTTTTTGCACGTATGATGCATTCCACATCAGTAATTCGATAAGATATTTCTGAGCAAGTGTGTGTGTGTGTAACATCTGAATAGATGTAAAACTTCTCTCTTTTCCTTTCTTCTTTCCTTTCCCTTTCTAATAATAATAATGCAGGGGGCCACGGCTCCATTCATCAGTCCGTGGCCAACGAAGCTACTGATGTTTGGAGAGGATATGCAGTCTGATCAACTGCACGTACCTGCTTTTTTCTGACATAGCAAGTGCTACAAGGGGATCTACTTTAGGTCTAATTGTCTAGGCTGGTTTGCATGTTACAGGACTCAGTTCCTGACGGATCTTTTCAAAGATCCTTTCTTATCTAGTGTGTGTGAACCATCTGAAAAGATGTAAAACTTCTACTTCCGATTTCACCTTCCCGGTTTTCGTTGGCATTATTTCATTTTATTTCAAGCAGGGGGATGGAGAGGACATATGAGGCTCCATCCAACGAAGCTCCTCATATGATCCTAGGATATCACCAGGGACGCATGGTGACGCACCTGCAACACCATTTCAATTTTCTCGTCAATGGACCAGCTAAGCCAAGAACCGGCATGTCGAACAATTGGTTTCTGCTTTTCCCTTTTTCACTGCGCAGTTGTCGCAATCTGTCAAGAGAGGTAGCGACTTGGTTTAGATGGATACGTGGCTTTTAGCAAGGACATTGAAAGAATACCTTCGCACTGTTTCTCGCCTCTAGTCATCAACCAATTCCTGTCAGGTTTAACTGGAGTGTTTTTTGCACGTAAGATGCATTCCACATCAGAATTCGCAATGACTGTTCTGAGCAAGTGTGTGATTCATGCTGGATTCGTCAAGGTGGCATGAACCCTTCGGGGAATGCTTTTCTAAGCAAAATGTGGATGCAACGACCTGATGTCTGAATTTACACTTTTAATTTAGTAATTCATCTAAGTAAAGTGAAACAGTCGTTCAATTTTCAGCTTCTCACCGATCGGTTGAGTGAGTGTTGAAACAGTTGGCCGCTGTGACTGGCCTCACCTTTTCTTAGATTGACCGTCTGCTGCATAGCCTGAAGCCGCGGCAACAATTTTCTTTTTTGAACAATGCTCGAGAGCTGACGGACATTTCACTGACATAACATCAACATGGAACTTGCAGGCAGGTCCACGACTTTAGGTCGTCTTTTTTCTTTTGATGGTCTCTGGTGAGGTTCAATTGTGCACGTAATTCATTTGAACACTGATAGCCGTCTATGGGGTTGACGTGAAATTGAGGCCTTTGAGCCTGCAACAAGGGGACACATGCACGATCGTGTGGATGCATCATTTGTGAATTGTTTTCTTTTGTTTTAATCTACCAAACCTGACACTGGTGCCATGTTCCCGAGACGCTTTTCCAACATCCCTGGCTCTATGTGGAATTTTGGATGGAATCCTCAGTCGATGGGACTTCATGGTCAATTTTGTGGAGGTGATCCAATGGGTCAACAGTCTCAAGCTCAGGCTCAGGCGCAGATCTCAGCACTTCAACAACAGAATGCGATTCTGAATCAACACCTCCACTCACAGGCTCAATCTCATATCAACCATCTCCAACAGCTTATTCCATTCCACCAACCTCCACAATCGTTTCAGCCTACGTCAGCTTCATTACAATCAACACCACAAACACCAGTGCCACAGGCACCAGATCCACCGGCACCTACGGCCACTCCAGCCAATCAATCTGGGTCTTCCACGCCCTTCAATCCTGATGAGATGCTCCAACAGAATCGAATCTCCTCTATCATGGTGACCAATCTGTTTGACGATATGAACATGTCCGGCAATCAATCCGCTACAACGACACCGACGCCCTATGAGAACCACTACAGTTTCGCGGATGATTCCACTTCGGCATCGTACATCCCTCGCATGGCACGTATTGTTCCTCACGCCTCTATCGTTCATACAATCTTTATCAAGAAGATCACCTACCCTATGACATCACGACAAGCTGAACTATGGATCTTGGAACGCGCTGAGGATGGATTGGAAAATTGGCGACCTGTCGAGACCTTCTTGGGCAACCTCCAACTTACACAAGATCACCAAGTTCTTCGAGCCACGGCCAATCAATGGCGCCTTCATTACGACGTTCCCCCAATGTCAGCCTCCACTACATCCCCCCTTCATCCTGTTCTACCACATCCTGAACATTCCAATGTGCACTTCGGACAACCTGTCTCCACCATCCCGGACCACACCTACATATTGCAATCATGCTGGGGACGCTCAGCGCAGCATCATTCTCAAGGCTCTCCTATATCGCCCTACTGGCCACCATGGCGCTCAACTCCTCCGTCCTCACCGTCAAGAACACCGACACGAATGACCACAATATACCCTTTGACTTCGGCACCCACCATCTATACTCCTGGAAATACACAACATGACAAGAAGGTATGACTGACATGTCCGACTCCAGTGTATAACAACCCTGGACGGTTCTTGGATCAATGCTGGTAAAAAGGGATATTGCTGACAGTGCTTTCCGATCCTTCCACTATTTATTCCGATTGAGAGCATTCATCAAGAGTCAAGAGTTGTTCAACACAGATTTTGATAAACCTACATTTCGTAACCGCAGCCTCAGTCTTGCTCCCCGGGTATTGACGCCATGGCACCTAAAGCTTCTCGCTTTCATCCTTACCGGGCTACTTCCGATGTTGAAACTCCTGGTGGCATCCAATCGTATTCTTGGTTTGCTGGACCAGGCCTTCTACCTGCTGGTATTGATCCACCTCCCGACCGACCCATTTTGATCATTGTGGATTATTCCCCTTTACAATCACTGACACATCCGAGTGAACGTGATCATGCAATGTTTAGCGCTTTGGCGAACCACAACTTTCGATGCGCTACTGCTGGAGAACTGGAAGCTTTATTCACCTGGGCCCGTTTGTTCCCTCCTGATGAAGCCAATGCAATACAATTTGCTCACTTACGACCACAGCTGACGACCCGACTTCGCACCCAATGGGATATTCAAATGATCGCTTCGGACCTGGAGTTTCGTTACGCCGACCTCACCGGAGATGTTTTTCAAGTTCGTGAAGATTGGACTATCTTGCAGCTCTTGGACGAGTACCGACCTGATTGGCGAATTAGACAATATAATTATATGGAATCCTCTTTATTGGTTCCGGGTTCTCAACAACCCTTTATTCTTTGGTTGACCTGTCACAAGGTACGACAGGGCTTCATTCTCCCATAGATCTATGTTCATCGGCTCTTTCGTTTCAAAGAAAAAGCTGTGCTGACTCTCGTTTTTCCCATTTTGATCCGGATGGAATTCTTTGAGATTCTTATTCTACTCCGTTGTCACCCCAGCTCTCATGGTCAATTATGTGCTCCCATGGTCAATTATTTACGTTTTCGTACTTGTGGAATTCTTATTTATCCGATAGCTTTTGCTCTGCATTCACATTCACTTGAGATTGCAGCCGGTCCCATGGAGAACAAACGTGATGCAGCCACTGCGGGTTTGGCATGGCCTGCGAATGCTTCGCGAAGTTCCCAAAGCCCGTCAATACCTGATGACTCGAACAATGTGGCATCTTCTTCTGATCCGACATCGCCGCCCTCAGGAACCTTGACTTCTTCCATGACTGGCAATGAAACTTTGACGCCTTCTGGAATGTACACTTCTGATCCTCATCCTGCTGCTCCTTTTCCAGAACCTGAACATCCTCATCCAGCTCCTCACCGGCAAGGACGCTACACCGAACGGGTTGTTCATCAGATTCACTTCAAGATCTTTACCCACACCAACAATGAACGGGAGTTATTCATTGAAGAGATTCCGACCACGGGAACTCGAGATCCGGAACATTTCTTTTTTGGCCTCGCGGGACAATGGGAGTGGTCCAAGCAAACAGCTGATTGTTGGCGCTATCATTTTGACCTTCCCTTACATCATAGCAACAACTCTTTCCAGAACAATTTCATGGAGAATGCTTCGCCTTCTGGTGACCAGGCACGATCACCGACCATCGCGTCTTTGGCTACGCAATTATCTGAATCCTTGTCGGCTGCTACGGCATCTGGGGAACTTGGTTATCAGTGGCGAATGGTTGAGCGCCTGAGCTTCTCCGATGCGATCCAAGTTCTGCAGCAGTCTTCACGCTCGTCCTCTGAGAACACCAGCTGAAGTCCTGTAGAGCCACGGTTGAGACGGTTCACACCACCTCATGTACCATAGCTGGGCACAGTTCGAGTCTTCCAAAAAAGAAACCCTGCCTTGGCAGGGTGTGTGTGTGTGTGGCACATCTGAATAGATGTAAAACTTCTTTCCTTTAGTGGTTGTCTTGGATCTGCTTACTGTAATTTACTCCTGCAGGGGGCATGGCAGCTGTTTCCCTAGCCATGCCAACGAAGCTATGGGATCCAGCCGGAAGGGAATGCGGACGCACATTCCTGTACCTGCATTTCTGTTCGTATGGCAAGCGGCCAAGCCTAGAACCGCACAGTTGAAGTTTTACTTCACGGTTGCCACAATCTGTATTTTCGCCGAAACCATGTCGCCGATGTATTTTGATTATTTCGCCGAAACCATGTCGCCGATGTAGTATTTGATTATTTTGGAAAATCATCGCCGAAACCTTTTTCACAGTTGACATTATTTTCTATGTTATCAACATGCTGGTCTCATTCAACTTTGTGGAATCTGGTTTGAACTCCGTTTGACAACATTGGATGCTCTACACCGTTTTCGAGAAGTACTATAAGGGGATCTCCTGTTAGTCTAATGGTCTAGGCTGGTTTGCACGTTACAGGACTCAGTTCCTGCCGGATCACTACAATGATCCAGTTCTTGTCTAGTGTGTGGCTATTGTAGCTGCGATTCCACTGTAAAAGCTTGTTCTGAGTTGTAAAGTGTGAATCAGCGGGCTTGATAGAGGTTCGAGGCGAAACTCGTAATGAGACCTAGCAATCATTGCAGATTTCTGCAGAATGGATGATTGTTGTTGGCTGAATCAAAACTCCTTCCATCTCAGGATGCAATAGGCATGAAGCTTTGAGGTTCTGGTAGGTACTGGTAGTACAAACTCTCGACTGCCAGGGCTGCAACATGTTGCAGTGCAAAGGCTTGCTTCTAGAAGCTTGCAGTGCACTCTAGATCTTGATTTCAGCAAATTTGGCGCAGGAAGCAAGTGCTGTAGCAATGGATACAACTGAAGCCGCTGCTGCCACAGAAGCACAGGAGACTGCTTGTATTTCGGGAGTGGAACAGGACCTGTGTTTCCTGTTTGATTTCGTGAGCATTGTTTATATTTGATTAGGGGAAGATGACACTTCGTGCCTTTGCGCCTATGCAGCGATATCTTGAAGTAAAATCGATAACGCTAAAGCCACCAGTAAAAACACCCTGCATGTGCTCGAGTATCATCAAGTATCATCAAGCATACCTATAGTGTATTTATAGTATATCTAAGTATCATCACAATACCCCATTCGAAGAAAGCTCCATGTCTGATACGACGAAGGCAGCGCCGGAACCACCGAAGGTGCCTGAGCCGCCAAAGGCACGGAGCCACGGAGCCACGGAGCCACAGGAATACCTACAGAATCAGAGCTAAAGAAACGCCGAGATGCGAGATGCAATCGAAGCTACAGAAGATTCAAAAACCGCAGTCGAAGGATTCAAAGATGCAGTCACAGCCATGTATATTTATTTTTACCACATCACATCTTCTTGCCAGAATGTACAAATTATTGGATCCGCAGGCCACTCAAGTCTGTAGCATTGCTTCTGCTAGGAACTTGAAGAGTCAGCAGTGGATATCACAGGCATGTCTCTGCAACTTTGCGCCTATCGAAGGGTGTTCTTGGTTTGGGAAGAACTGGATTGGTTCAGTTGAGCTATTGCAGCGGTAGTCAAGATCGTATTGGAGCCAGATATAGTGAATTTTGCATGGTAAGCAGAACGAATCTGCACCTGGTTCTTTCCTTGGAGGCCCTACGTTAAAAGAGGAGGCTCGCAACATCTTGAAGTTGCCCATCCTTCAGGTTTGTTTTCCTTCGTTTCCCGCAACACAGTGTTTGATGACTTCCAACCTTCCAGCACCCTTTCTTGAATTTCCCTGGTGTTCCTACGAAATTCACATGGGCTAGAATAAAGAAAATCCGAAGTGAAGAATGGTCTCCAGGAGGTCTATACTTTTGGATTGAACTGAGGCTTGGTCTCCAAAAAAATGATGGGATAAGATGGATCAGATTTTGTGATCAAATCTGGAAGACAATGATGCATCCTCCCAAGAAAGAACTGTCGCCACGCAATACATATGGATTATCCCCACATGTCAATGTGCTCATCACAATGTGCCAGTAGGATTAGTTTCGCGCATAATAAATGGATTGGTGCGAACGTGACTCTTGACCTTTCCCAAGAGCTGGGAACAGAAATTTCCTTTTGGGACTGTATGTTGTTGGATCACAGTCAGCTGCCATTGTTCTGTTGGCCGCATGCCCTTCAAGAGCTTGAGTAGCTTTGCGGGACTGCATGCCACGGCCATGGCCAGTGATGCAGCAGTGCTTGTGAGTTGTCGCTGGGCAGGGAATGCCCATGTTAAATTTTGCTGATAATCAATGTAATGGTTGAGCAGTCGCCGACCTCTAGATAAGTGCTGACTCAGACACCAAAAACACTTGATGGGGGTTGAATAAGGAAAAAGCTATCCAGGTATCTAAACAAGTGAGGGTCATGAACCTACGTAATTGAGAATTTCAATTATTTCAATTCATATCAAGCCATTGAACTGACTCATCTTTTCAAAATTCGGGTGATACATTTGTTTTTTTTGCTGTTCCTGTTGTTTCTGTTGTTCCTGTTGTTTCTGTTGTTCCTGTCGTTCCTGTCGTTCCTGTGGTTCCTGTTGATGTTCCTGTTGTTGTTCCTGTTGTCGTTCCTGTTGTTGTTCCTGTTGTTGTTCCTGTTGTTGTTCCTGTCGTTGTTCCTGTGGTTGTTCCTGTTCTTGTTGTTCCTGTTCTTGTTGTTTCTGTTCTTGTTGTTCCTGTTCTTGTTGTTCCTGTTCTTATTTTTCCTGTTCTTGTTGTTCCTGTTCCTGTTCCTGTTCCTGTTGTTCCTGTTCTTGTTGTTCCTGTTCTTGTTGTTCCTGTTCTTGTTGTTCCTGTTGTTCCTGTTGTTCCTGTTGTTCCTGTTGTTCCTATTGTTGTTGTTTGTTTGTTTGTTTGTTTGTTTGTGTGTTTGTTTGTTTATTTGTTTGTTGTTTTTTTTGTTCTTGTTGCTTGTTGCTTGTTGCTTGTTGCTTGTTGCTTGTTGCTTGTTGTTGTTGTTGTTGTTGTCGTTGTCGTTGTCGTCGTTGTGGTTGTGGTTGTTGTTGTTGTCGTTGTCGTCGTTGTGGTTGTGGTTGTGGTTGTGGTTGTGGTTGTGGTTGTGGTTGTGGTTGTGGTTGTTGTGGTTGTGGTTGTGGTTGTTGTGGTTGTGGTTGTGGTTGTGGTTGTGGTTGTGGTTGTTGTGGTTGTGGTTGTGGTTGTGGTTGTGGTTGTTGTGGTTGTGGTTGTGGTTGTGGTTGTGGTTGTTGTGGTTGTTGTGGTTGTGGTTGTGGTTGTGGTTGTTGTTGTGCGCCTGCTTGCTGCCTGGCCTGGGAGTGAGCAGGTGGACTCAGATGGACCCACAAGAAGAGACATTTTTCGTGCACCTATTTTTTCCCTCCTCAAACAATGAGTCTGATAAATACATTGACACAATAGAGCCCGACCCCCACAATTCACAGGATCCTGCATTATATTCAAAAATGTGTCACTATACGAACCCAGGGTACCAATCAAGGTACAAAATTAAATACCCAACAAATGTTTTGGGCGTTCGCAGGTCGCTTTCAACACAGAGGACACTACAATGAATGTGATGCCTTCCCAGCGTCTCTTGGCCAGCTTGGAGTTCTTAGTTGATCAAGAAATGGCTCTGGACTTTGGACCCCGAGGCAAAAGCCACCAACGCCGCTGTTTGTGTTTCAAGGGATTTGATTGATACTACTAGTAATACTAGCGGCAAGGAATGTCCACGAAAAGAACGTGCTCAGCGAAACTTTCTTTGCGCCAAAGAAGAGCTTAGGTGGCAATCTTCTGATGATGCTCACAGATGGTGGCATGCAGTGACAATCAGGGTTGAGACGGGTTGAGAAGAGGTTGAGAAAGCGCCAACATGATTTCACGTGACATTTGAACACCTTGGGTGAAAGAACAGCAAACATTCCACGATGAGATGCAGCCGTATCAATCATAGTGACATAGCAGTGTTTCTCCTGGGAGGTACTTACTTGCCGGGGCTCGGGCCAACGTTGGCATGAAGGTCCTTTTCTTTGGTGGATGGAGAATCGCAGTTGGCTTTTCCCCTGCTGCTCTACACCCTGTACACCACCGAACATCTGTGTCACTAAGTATATAATGTGTATATATATAATATTATATATATATACCGGTATATGAATATATATATATATACATATAATATTATATGTATGAATACATATATATATATATATACATATTATATCTCTCTGTATACGCACATTGAAGGGAATATTCTCTTGCTGGCTTTTTCGTCATTGCAGCTCATCCCGAATATTTCCAAAACAGGCAGCTAACAATGCCTCAGTGTGCTGCAGGCAGGCCGTTATTTCTATGAGGTGAGGATTGTGGAGATTTTGGATCCGTTTGACGCACAAGGCAAGGCTCAAGAGTAGACCAGACCGACCGTCGGACCTCAGATTGCAATCATGCTGTTTGTTTTGATGGAATGTTTTGAATGGTTTTGCATGCTAGCCTTTTCGGTTCAACGCCACTATTTGACCAAAAATCTCGAGAAGACTTTGGGAGGCCCAAGAATCCCCCCAGGATGTGAGAAGAGCCAGTGAGAACTGGTGCTACAGTAACTGCTGTGCGAAGCGACTCGCAGGTCCCTATTCTCGAGTGGTGCAACCGCGCAATTTGCTGCGCTTGGGCATCTTGGCAACAGCTGGAACCAAATCCAAGCCTTCTGCAGGTCCTTTTGGTTGCTCTTGTTTCCATTTTGAAATTGAGAATTTGAGAAAGTTGCTCCAGTGTACCAAGCTGCAAGGTAAGTCGGTAAGTTTCACCAGCCTGTTCTTTAGTCACCTACCTTGAAGATGTCTATGTGACTTTAGAAGGATGTGCAATGGGCTCAATCGGTTGTGCCCTTCATGGATAATCTTTGATACATTACATATCATTAAATTATGATGTGGCTTTACGTAGTTCGCTATAATTGCTAATGTTCGCATAACCTACACTCTATTCTTTTATTGTTTTTTGGGGGCATGACGCATTAGACAGTTCAAGTCGTTTGCCGTCCGCCCGCTACACGTTTCATTCCCATTCCATCTAGCATTCTGTGTCCTACCCTCAGCCTCAGGGCATGGTGACCTCTTGCAGCCCTGTTTTGAATTTTAGCATTTTGCATCATTTTGCTATCCTAGCCTTCCTTCTTTTCAAAATACATTTGCTTCCGGTCAGGACACCGCACCACATCCAAAGAGAGGGACCCATGCCCCAAGGGGTGTTGGAGCACTGGACCATATTTGATCACATTCAACTCTTGGTCATTGCTATTCCCTAGAGTCATTTGTACCTACTTCAATTCCTGCTCCAGAAGAAAGACAAAGGGATCTGGCTGAGACCCACTCGAACAAGCGCTCGGAACATTGCATCAAGTCGAAAACTGCATGAAGCGCAACCAATCTCAATCCACAATTTTCCTGCCCGGTGTTGTTTTCAAGCCTTCAGTTTGCAGAGGTTTCTGCACCAGCACTTCTTCACTCTTTGTTGGGGACACTGAGGCATTTGGGGAGCAAAGAGGGAAGAGTCTGGAAGGGTGTGACGTATTTTTGATTCAATACTTCTACCCTTCTGTTCGCTTTGCCTTCTTTCAACTCCTCTTCTCGGCACTGATACGCACTGCATGCAGTGGAATGTGAGCTTTCAGCAGACCTGTCGAGCAATTACATCACATGTCCCAGAACTTTCCAGATCGATCAAGCTTCTATCAGAGCAGATGATTTGAACACCGAATACTGTAGGAGCACGGTGTCTTTGTAAGAGATTCTTACAGAGGAGAAATGAGAAGCGTCTCCAATTTGTACTTGGCATGAATCATTGGAGTTTTACAGCAAATGTCGGTACTTGATCATGACTTTAGGGTCCAAGCACAATGACTGTACAGATCTGTTACAGATCTGCACAGTTGCTAGCTTCACAAGCCACAACGCTTGAATTCGACACACGCCTGAACTCTGGCCAGGACTCAGTGGGCTTCGACAGTGAAGGACACTTTATTCACAGCAGGCCCCGGCCGATGTCATGCTCAAAAAAATGGCAGTGTGTAAAATATGATGAACGGATGAACGCATATCGGTGCAAATTGGTACAGCGTGGGCAACTTTCTCACTGTGCCACAGTTTCTCTGGATGTAAAGACATGGCTCTGATGGTGCTTTCTTTGTCAGGACCTTTTCAGCTGGAGCTACTCAAAGATTTGGACGGGATCAGGCCAAAATTAGTTCGGTGTCGCTGGACATGATGAGCAAACTGAGCAAATAGGTAAAAAGCGAGGGCTTTTTTTTTGCCCTTCGTTATGTCATGAGAAGCCAAGGAAATTACACAGGGCAAATGTAGGAGGTGCCCGACCTTGATCCCTTTCATGGGTTGGCTCGATTCATCTCAGAACCCGTGGCATTCCTTTCTGGAGTTCAGGACTTACCACAAATCAAATACAAATGACACCAAAGGACATATGTATCAACATGCTGTGATTTGCATGACTTGTATTAGCACTGGAAGGGATATTGTCCATGGCGGATGAAGACACTAGTTGGCTTCATTTGCCAGGCAGCAACTGCATCACATCTATCATTGACTGTGTTGTGTTTGACCCTGGCAGGTGATGGGTGTCCTTCTCAATCTTGATGCCAGCAGTCCCAACGTAGGGCTCCCTGCACATGTGATGCAGTGATGCGCACTTGTCACGACTCTTGATCGAGACGGTTTTGCTGGTTTTCAGTGGCAGCATCTGTTGAAAAGATCAAAGCACAGAGATGCACTGGTGTCTCTGTGTGTACCTTCTATATATTATCGAAGGAAGTTTAGAAGTCAAACTTCCGACAATATGGACAGATGAAAAGCACCCGCCCCCCCCCCCCCCTCCCCACTCCACTCCACTCCACTCCACTCCACTCCACCCCACCCCCCTGTTCATTCATTGACTCACTGATTCATCGGCTTAGACTAATGCAGGGTTCATTGATCAGGTGATTCATCATCGAGTCGTTGAGTCATCGATTCACTGATTCATCGGTTCGTTGAATTCATTGATTCACGGATTCATGGATTCATCGACTGACAGGTTCATTTTTTTTAAACTGACTCATTAATTCATCGACTCACTGAATCATTCAGGTCCTGATTCATTGAATCATCGGTTCAATGATGCATCGCTTCGTTGATTCATTGGTTCATCGGCTCACTAGTTCACGAATCATCGATGCAGTAAATTGATGCATTGATTGACTGTGTCATTGATTTATCGACTCATCATCCGTTCAATATTAATTTTTTCATTGCTTCGCTGATTCATTGACTCATCGACTCACTATAGATTCACTGAGCCATCGATGCATTGCTTGATGCATTGTGTCATTGAATCCTTGGTTCATCGGCCCATCACCTGTTCCTTGATTCATTGATTCATTGGATCATCGATTCATTAATTCACTCATTCATTGATTAATTGGTTCATGGTTCATTCGGTCAATTTTGCATGGATTCGCTCATGTCATTTCATTCGCATCTCAACCACTTGTTCATTCGTTGATGCACCTCACAACCCGAACCAATCACTGCTTCTGCACCAAAAAAAATCCTATAGGCCATTGATTTCTTATAGCGTTGTAGCCGTTCCTATTCTTGAAAATTCCGCCACGGCGTGGGCCGGGCACTACCTGGTAAGGCTCTTTTAAATGCAAGGCGTTTCTACGGCGTATACCCTAGATGTACGTACAATTGTGCAAACATATGTGCACACCGTACTGCACCTTACCTTGCCTTACCCGACATTCCTGCACACTATAGATGAACATGGATCAATTCACAAAGTCATGGCACTTCAGAACCTAAAATTTCCCAACTTCGGATCTCAAACTGTATGGCGATTTACAAACCAAACCAATTCGCAAACTCATCATGAACCACATTACATGGCAAACATGCCCACACACACACACACGTGCACATATCATCGTGGATACCTATTTGTTTATACTACATATATAAGTGTGTTCTACCACGTTTCGTAGATGGGTCGATATATTTGCACTATCTACACTTATTCAATTGGGAAATTATCGAAGGATCACAACTGGCAAGAACGAAATAAAAATGCAACCAGAGCTGCTTCAACTGAAACTCCTCCACCCATGACCTGTGCGAGGCGAATACCATCAGCCTTTTTAGGGATGGCATGCGAGTCTGAAACCAAGCCGCGAAATTTTGCCAAGTGCACCAAAGGGTTTCCACAGGGTTTTTGATTGATTTTGTGGGACGCATGATAGAAGAATTTGGTGATTGAATACAAAATATCTTCAAAAGGCATGAATTTCTCGTTGCGCCTCCCTTTCCGTACATTCCATAGACCAAATACATCAAGTCGTATTTTTGGCCATCAGCTCGTGCTCCTGAAGTCAGGTTTCTCAACCAATGTCGCTTCCTGAGAACCTCAAGGGCAAGACGCTCTTTCCGGCAGTGACCTACAGGCCCAGCATTGTTGACAGATTTTGACAGTGAGTCTCCTTGCAAGAATCTACTGTCCAAGTCCCACCTGGGACAAAGCTTTGCTTGCGACTTCAGAAGACGTGATCCGCCAAGTCTTGCCAAACGTTCTGAAGAGAACAGAGCATGACGAGAAAACTATTTGCAGCACCACAGCTTAACCTGCCGAGATGTCAGGAACATTTCCCTGAGCTTGAATTTCGGCCCAGCACCAAAGCCGCCTGGATGACATGGAAATGTGGCACGTGCAGAGTACATGGGCCGGGGCATGAGCAGGGAGATCGCTTGAATTTATCCAGAGAGCGCTCCGGACAGAAAAGCTTGTAAAGTAGGTAACACGTGAGGAATTGCCTAACTCACCACTAATTTACTAAAGCATGCACCAGCTCGCACATCAGCTAACGCACTACGTCAACTCGATGGCTGACCCAGGCTCAATAGCTTCTTCTATTCTTTCAGGTCCACCATGCTATGTCCGCCCACATGGACCTGAGTCCCCCCCCCGGTGCGGATATGGACCATACTTTGAGCAATGCAGCGTGCTTTATTCAAACTTTATTTCGTTTTTATTTTATATTTCCCCAGATAGCTGGAAGCTATGGGGGTTCTTACTTCTCAAAGGTGAGGTCTTCGGTGGCGGACTTTGTGGCGAAGTCTGGCAAAGGTGCTGTGCAGGGTGCTGTGCAGGGTGCTGTGCAGGGTGCTGTGCAGGGTGCTGTGCAGGGTGCTGTGCAGGCTGCTGTGGGTGCTGTGAGTGCGGTGGCAAAGTCTGGCAAAGGTGCTGTGCTGTGGTCCTGCGCAGGGTGGTGTGCAGGCTGGTGTTCAGGCTGGTGTTCAGACTGCGGTGGCGAGGTCTGGCAAAGGTGCTGTGCAGGGTGCTGTGCAGGCCTGCTGTGAGGCTGCTGCTTACAGTGCGGTGGCGAAGTCTGGCAGAGGTGCTGTGCTGTCCAGGGTGTTGTACAGGTTGTGGCTGGGGCTGCTGTTCGCAGCGGTGGCAAAGTCTGGGAAACGTGCTGCGCAGCGTGCTGCGCAGGCTGGCGAGGTCTGGCAAAGGCTATGCAGAAGCTGCAGGCTGCTGGCTGCTGCGGGAGGGAGCTGTTCACAGAACTTTTCAAAGGTGCTGCATTGGGGACGAAGTCTGGCATGGTGCTGTGCTGTGCAGGCTGCTGTCCAGAGCGGTGGCGAGGTCTGGCAAAGGTGCTGTGCAGGGTGCTGTGCAGGCTGCTGGTCAGAGCGTGGTGGCGCAGGGTACTGCGCAGGGTTGCTGGGTGCAGGGTGCTGTGCAGTTCTGGACAGTGCGGTGGCGAACTCTGGGAAAGGGGCTGCTGTGCAGGCTGCTGCCCAGAGTGCGGTGGCGAGGTTTGGCAAAGGTGCTGTGCAGAGTGCTGTGCAGGCTGCTGTCCAGGGTGCGGTGGGAGGCACTGTCCGCAGGGTGCTGTGCAGGCAGCTGTCTAGAGCGCGAAGCCACTGCATTGCAAAGGATTATGTTGGGCACGAAACTCGATTGTGCACTGCAGAGCTTCTTGAAGCTTCAACGTTGACATGCGATAGGGATGAAATTAGTTTTGGCGGGAAGCATTGGTTCCAACGTTTGGGAACGAGCAGTTCCTCGAACCTGGAACATGTGCTCCGAAGATTGGGAAGCATTGGTTCCCTTGTTTGGGAACCGCTAGTTCCTAGAACTGGGAGCCCGTGGTTCCAAGAACGTTTGGGAACCAGCTCTTCGAACTGAGCAAGATTGGGAAGCATTCGTTCGAACGTTTGGGAACTGCTAGTTCCTAGAACTGGGAACCCGCGGTTCCAAAATCAGGAAGCATTGCCGCATCGCCCGCTAGTTCCTAGAACAGGGAACCCGTGGTTCCAAGATTGGGAAGCATTGGCTCGAACGTTTGGGAACTAGCAGTTTCGGTTTCGTGAACGGGGAACCAGTGGTTCTAAGATTGGGAAGCATTGGGGAACTAGCAGTTTCTTGAACGGGGAACCCGTGGTTCTAAGATTGGGACGCGTTGGTTCCAACGTTTGGGAACCAGCAGTTCCGCTGTTGTCGCAACAAATTCGCACGGCAAAAAATGCGTTTCTGAAACCTTTTCTATCTGGGGTCTATGCCGGTGTATTTTTTAATCGATGCAGAGTGCCCGTGAAGTGACGTCAACATGAGCGCCCCTCTGTATTTTCTCGGTACTGGATTTTCTTGGAGGTCCGAAAGAAATCGCTCGCATTCCTAGCCGTCCTGAGTTGTCCGAAGTTGAACATGTGGTTCATGTTGTTCTTGGATGTTTTTCCATAGGTTTAATCTTGGCTTAGTTTCGTGCCACAACTGAAGTGGAGGTTCCAACTACATTCTGCTTCCACGCTGTTGTGGATGCGCACAGGCACACACACAAACACACACACACAAACACACACATGCACGTACCTGCGCACCCCCACACAGACACACATACACATGGACGCAATCAAAGACAGAACGGGTCATTCATGTGGCTATCCAACCTTCCAACCAAACACATCAGCAGTCATACTCTGGAATGCTGTGAAGTGTTGAACAACTCGTAAAGCCCAAACTCCCAAGCAGACTCCATAAAGAGAGAGAGAGAGATATATATATGCATGTCTCTCTACCATGTTTTTGGGCTATCTCTGTAGGCGCTGTTTTGCAATTTTTGTCCCTATCTTTTGGGAATTTGTGTCCCTCTTTTTTGTTTTTTTCTCCATCTTTTTTGGGAAAATTTGCCCCTATCTTTTGGGATTTTTGTCCCTAACTTTTGGGAGTCTCTGATCCCACTTTTGATCTCACAATTCGCGTTTCTGAATCCTCTTTGTGACGATAAAGAAAACGTGGTAGAGCGCCATGCTAATATATACATATATATATATGTACGTCATGTCAAGATCTTCGGATAGTTTTTTTTTGGTTTGACCAGCAGCTGAGTATCAACATGCATGGTAGCTGAGGGCTGAATTCCCCTTCAAGTGCCACATGCTCGGAAAGGGCGCTATGCAGGACGGAGCCGACCATAGATTCCCGACCAGGGAGATCAGTTGCAAGATCAGAATGTATGAAGCCAGTCGCTCGCAGAAGAAGGTACTTTTAAGTGCCAGTAGTACCGCACAAGGCAGTGGCGGAAGCTTCAAAAATAGGAAACCTACAGGAGAGGTTGGTTGTTGTGAACCACGGATGGCAGAGCGAATCCACTGATGGACCGAAGGGTGGTTGAAGTTGTGTTTTTTGGAATGGTTGCAATGGTTGCAGTGGTCACCTCACCCACAACTGCTGGATGAAGTGTGGTGTAGTGCAATTGTTGTAGTTGTAGTGTGGTGTAGTGGAGTTGTAGTTGTAATGTGTAATATGTGTGGTGTAGTTGGAGTTGCAGTTGTAGTTGTAGTTGTGGTATGGTGTAATTAGTGTAGTGTATTGTAGTGTACTGCATTGTAGTGTACTGTAGTGTTGTGTACTGTAGTGTGGTATAGTGTAGTGTAGTCTAGTGTAGTGTAAGGTAGTGTAGTTGTAGTTGTTGTGTGGTGTAGTGCAATTGGTGTAGTGTCGTGTAGTGCAATTTTGTGGTAGTTACGCTTGTAGTTGCAGTTGTAGTTGTAGCGTAATGTAGTGTAATTAGTGTAGTGTAGTGTTGTGTTGTGCAATGTAGTGTAGTTGTATTTGCATTTGTATTTGCAGTTGTAGCGTGCTGCAATGTAATTAGTGCAGTGTAGTGCAATGTGGTGTAGTTGATATTGTTGTTGTAGCTGTGGCAGTAGTAGATTGGTGTAGTTGTAGTGTAATTAGTGTAGTGTAGTGTAATTAGATGTAATTAGTGCAGTGTAGTGTAGTATAGTGTAATTAGTGTCGTGTGACGTAGCGTAGCTTAATTGTATTTGCAGCTGTTGTAGTCGTAGCCGTAGCCGTAGCCGTAGCCGTAGCCGTAGCCGTCGTAGTAGTAGTAGTAGTAGTAGTAGTCGTAGTAGTAGTAGTAGTTGTTGTTGTAGTAGTAGTAGTAGTAGTAGTAGTCGTAGTAGTAGTCGTAGTAGTAGTAGTAGTAGTAGTAGTAGTTACAGTAGTAGTTGCAGTAGCAGTTGCAGTAGCAGTAGCAGTAGCAGTAGCAGTAGCAGTAGGAGTAGTAGTAGTAGCAGTAGTAGTAGTAGTAGTCGTAGTAGTAGGAGTAGCAGTAGTCGTAGTCGTAGTCGTCGTCGTCGTCGTCGTAGTAGTAGTAGTAGTCGTCGTCGTCGTCGTCGTCGTCGTAGTCGTAGTCGTAGTCGTAGTCGTAGTCGTAGTCGTAGTAGTCGTGTAGTCGTGTAGTCGTGTAGTCGTATAGTCGTATAGTCGAATAGTCGTATAGTCGTATAGTCGTAGTCGTAGTCGTCGTAGCCGTAGCCGTAGCCGTAGCCGTAGTAGTAGTAGTAGTAGTAGTCGTCGTCGTCGTCGTAGTCGTAGTAGTAGTAGTAGTAGTAGTAGTGTAGTAGTACAGTAGTAGTAGTAGTAGTAGTAGTAGCAGGAGGAGGAGGAGGAGGAGTAGTAGTAGTAGTAGTGTAGTAGTGTAGTAGTACAGTAGTAGTAGTAGTAGTAGTAGTAGTAGTAGTAGTAGTAGTAGTTGTAGTAGTAGTAGTAGTAGTTGTAGTTGTAGTTGTAGTAGTCGTAGTAGTAGTCGTAGTAGTAGTCGTCGTAGTAGTAGTAGTAGTCGTAGTAGTAGTCGTAGTAGTGGTAGTCGTAGTAGTCGTAGTAGTCGTCGTAGTAGTCGTCGTAGTAGTCGCCGTAGCCGTAGCCGTAGCCGTAGCCGTAGCCGTAGCCGTAGCCGTAGCCGTAGTAGTAGTAGTAGTAGTAGTAGTAGTAGTAGTAGTAGTAGTAGTAGTAGTAGTAGTAGTAGTAGTAGTAGTATAGTAGTAGTATAGTAGTAGTAGTAGTAGTAGTAGTAGTAGTAGTAGTAGTAGTAGTAGTAGTAGTAGTAGTAGTATTAGTAGTAGTAGTAGTAGTAGTCGTAGTAGTAGTAGTAGTAGCAGTCGTAGTAGTAGTAGTAGTAGTAGTCGTAGTAGTCGTAGTAGTCGTAGTAGTCGTAGTAGTCGTAGTAGTCGTCGTAGTCGTCGTAGTAGTCGCCGTAGCCGTAGCCGTAGCCGTAGCCGTATAGTAGTAGTAGTAGTAGTCGTCGTCGTCGTCGTCGTAGTAGTACTAGTAGTACTACTAGTAGTAGTAGTAGTAGCAGCAGCAGCAGCAGTAGCAGTAGCAGTAGCAGTAGCAGTAGCAGTAGCAGTAGCAGTAGCAGCAGCAGCAGCAGCAGCAGGAGTAGTAGTAGTAGTAGTAGTCGAAGGAAGTTTAGAAGTGAAACTTCCGACAATATGGACAGTTGAAAAGCAGAGGTGAGAAGAGTCAGAAGAGACAAGATCAGAAGAAAGAAGAGGTAGATGCGCGAAAAGATAGGAAAGTCGCGATTCACTGTGTTTTTTCAATGATTTGTGGCTCCGGAGGGTCGAAAAGTAGGCTCGCTAAAGCGGCGGGTGCGGAGCCAGCTGGCCAGATGAGACATGAAAAAGTGCACACCGTTGTGGCGCGAAGCGCATTTCCAAGTCAAAATGAGCAAAACACTAGAGGAGCGGACCACTTTTTGGAAGTTGAGATGTCGAAAAAGTGCACGCCGTTGTGGCGCGAAGCACATTTTGAAGTCAAAATGTACAAAACACCGCAACCTCGGACCACTTTTGGAAGTTGAGATGTCGAAAAAGTGCACGCCGTTGTGGCGCGAAGCACATTTCGAAGTGAAAATGTACAAAACACACCATGCTCGGAGCACTTTTGGAAGTTGAGATGTCGAAAAAGTGCACGCCGTTGTGGCGCGAAGCACATTTTGAAGTCAAAATGT
>CAMXCT020000823.1:37437-59065 GCA_947184155.2 Cladocopium goreaui
CTACTACTACTACACTACACAACAACTACAACCACACAACAACTACAACTACAACACCTACAACTACAACTACAAAACAACTACAGCTACAACCATATGACTGCAACTACACTACACTAATTACATTACACCACAACTACAACTCCACTACGCTACAACTACAACTACAGTTGCAGTACATCACACTACATCCAGCAGTTGTGGGTGAGGGGACCACTGCAACCATTGCAACCATTCCAGCAAACACAACTCCAACCACCTTTCGGTCAATCAGTGGCTTCGCTCTGCCATCCCTGATTCACAACAACCAACTTCTCCTATAGGTTTCCTATTTTTGAAACTTCCGCCACCGCCTTGTGCGGTACTACTGGTAAAATTATGGTTATATCTTGGTAACCATTGTAGTTAGAACTACTGTGGATGGTTGCGAAATCCTGCACCAGTTGGTAGATGGTTTATCCCCCAAAAACACACATTTAGTACAGTGTTTCATAGTTCCCTATCGGTTGCCATGTGGTGCAGGATTTCTTCCATCCACAGTAGTTATATACACTGACTTCTGAAAATGAGGTATATCCCACTACTTCGGGGTGCATCCCAGGCATTTTCCTATGAAATATGGCTGTGTCCTGTAATTGTTCCCTCAAACCAATCCATTGACTATCAATTGTCCATTAAATCCCAATTATTGTTGATGGTTGAATTCCCATGAAATCCCATTAAATAGGATATCCATATGGGGATAGTAAACATTAGTTACCAGGGGTGACTACAATGTGGGGCCCTACAGTTATAAGTTGGTTTACCAGCCCCATGAACTAGTTCTTTATAAGATGTTAGAAGTATAATAAAACACAGTTGTTGGAGTTATAAGCCAACTTAGCTATCTAAGGGGCCCCACATTATATCATTGGGATATCATCAGTTCCTAACTGCCATGCGCCCGTCGCCAAGGCACGCCACATTCGAAGACACCGAAGACACCGAAGACACGTCGCTGTGGCGGCGAGGCAAATCTGCGGACGAGGCCAAAAACGTGGCGATATTTGAAGGGAATGATCCATGAACCATGGGGAATGGCAATTTATTAGTTATAACTGGTTATTTCTATGGGATTATACATTCTATAAATGGGGTTTTGTTATAGTATACTTATAACTGGTAAAGGGCCAAAAATGTATGGGGGATGGTGAAGTAGTGCATTAGAATCCATTAGTTCATTAAACAAAACCCTTTTTTGTCCAAAGGCTGCTTCCAGACGTGGGTCCAACTTGGATGGGTTTTGGACACCCCGTAACTTCTGGGTGGTGGGAGAAACTAACAAAAACATACCTGGACAAATTTTGAACTAATCCAGGCTAGTTCCAGTCCGAAAATTAATCCATAGAGTCAACCAGTTCGTGGATTAGTTCTTAAAAATAGCTAACGCATACATTCAGGAACAATCCAGAAACGCATTCATGTTGTAAACAACTGCGATACCATAAAAAAATCGGAGAACAACATATTATTGCCGCCTGCATGTGCATTCTGGTTTCAGCGATTCTCTCTCTATTTTTTTTTTGCCACCACTTTTAAAAAGTTACTTTCCGTTACATGTTTGTTGCCCCGCCACTTTGTATGAAAGGAAGAACTGGGCTGCAATATCAAAGTGATCATCAGAGTTCCCATGAAATCAGGCTCATTGGAAATGACCTTTACTCCCAACAACCATCGCGTTGGTTGCCTCAATGTATTCATTGGCTACACGGCTACAACTCAAACATGGGTAACATTGTGTCAACTTGAGTCTTCAACGGTCCGGTTTCTCAATTTGATGAGAAAACCCCATTTCACTTAACCACAAACTGGGTTGGCGACTGTGTTTGGAAATTGCATCTTAAATGCAGTTCTCATCTTAAAATCCCTGTCTTTATTCATTTGTGATGGTTGAATCAAATTCCATGTTGACTCTTTAAGTCCCAATAGTTCTTGCTTAAGTCAGACATTTTGTTGAATAAATCCCAAGTTTCAAATACCCTCTGGTAAACGTTTACATAACTCTGGACAGATCCACCATTTTTAATGGGAAAAATCAACTATTTCTATGGCCATTTTCAATAGCTTTTTGTATGTTTACCAGAGGGTATCTGAATCCCCCATATTGACTGCCAAATCCTGATATTGAAAGGCTCAAGCCCGGTATTATCACTGGCGGTCCCAGTGCCTGTCGAGGCAGCCATATTTTGTTTGATCTGTGGCAGCTCATCAGAAACCTTGGAAGGATCAGTGGCAAGGTTTAGAAAATAGGTACCATGGATTATAGTGGATTATAATGGGTTAGTGTGGATTATTATGGGTTATAATGAATTAGTATGGATTGTTATGGAGAATCATTGATTGTCAAGTATGGATTATAATGGATTAGTGTGGATTATAATGGGTTTTTAATCGATTATCAATCGTGGATTATCATGGTTTATCATTCAGCTTCGGAACCACAGCCCAATTTTGACACCATGCACCATGGCAAAGCCCAATAATTGCCAATAACTATGCTCCAACCCATGTTTCGAAAAACTGCATGGATATGCTCCTCCAATGATCATGTATTTGTGAAAACTGAGATTTTCTATGACTTTCCCCAGCATTTCAAGTTTTTGGTGATGATTCAGGTACTTTTCTCTGGGAAGAGTTTTCTTTTGGTACACAGTTTGTAATTGAATATGCATATGAACAGTGGGATATAGTACATACAGGATTTGGATATTGTATCAATATGAACTAAGTAATCTGGGGATATCCCACTCTAGTTTTCGTTTGCGTATGAACGGTGGGATGTACCGACACCGGAACCTTGTGACCAGGGTAACCACTAACCAGTTCCCGGAATCGACGGTCATCGGTTCGGCCCGGGCTGGATCCCTCTGGTCATTTCCGCCATAGCGAAAAGGAAAATCATAAACTGGCTGGTGGTATACCTACCCTTCTGAAAAATATGAGTGAAAGTCAGTTGGGATTATGATTCATTCCCAACTGAATGGAAAAAAAAATGTTCAGAACCACCAACCAGTGAATCATCAAACTGAATGGACCATGTTCACCAGAGGATATGTGGTAAACCCATCGTACTCAAAACAAAGACTCACCATCTCTGGATGGTTACAATCCAGCCATGTCATCCCAAGTGTTGGCCATGGCAATGAACTTCCTATGGGTGCAAGTCCGTTGCACTGGCTGGGTCATAGGGATTCCCATAATCGATAGCAATAAACCCTTTATATACTAAATATCTAAATGTAAGTGTAAGAGAGTAGCATGAGTAGCATGACTCTTAAAGTGGTAGACTATTAAATTGGTTAAAAGGATGCTTCAGTCCCTACAAGAGCTTGTGACACCCCCTTAAGAAAAAAACAACATACACGATCACTAAGCCCTGAAAACACTCCCCCAGCTATAAATTGGTGAGCTATAGATGCATCGATCATGAGTCCCAATTCGCCTACTAGACTAAACCAACTTGCTTGTTATCAATTATACGTCTCCATTGTTTGTTGGTGAAGTCCACATGTTTGGCAAATCAATCCATATACCCTCTGGTTATTCAACATAGCTATGGTAAAGATGGTCCATTTATGGATGATAAAAATGATGATTTACCTACTAAAAAATGTGTTTTTCCATTGCTACGTTAAATAACCAGAGTCTAATTTCCCATTGTAAAAAACAATGGCAGATGATATCCCACCTCTGGTGAATTGTTTCTCGGTTCTTTGCGGGCCGCCCCGCCTTCGTCGTCTCAAGTAGTATTGGGAGGGCATTGCCAGGGCATTGCTCATTTATAACTTGCATTAGAGTTGTATCCCGATATGCTTGATGATTAGAAACATGTTAAACCATCAGTACCCTCCGGAAATCAAACGTGGCATTATACTAGTCGGTTGATAGGTTCCCCATCCTTTTCCTACGGCTTAGTTGTAGTCCCCACCCAGTAGTCATCCCTATTTCATAACCAATCAACAGTCATTTATCAATGATATCACCATGAAATGTCCTTATATTTCAATTTTTGGTTAAATCCCAATTAAATCACAAAATAACCAATGGAACTAGTTGCTATTTGGGGCATTGCTCGTGGTGCATCTCCCAACCCTGCGACTTTAGGTTCGGCACCGCACGACGTCGGAAGAAGGTGGGCTCTCCCGGAAGCGATGGCTCGCTTTCGGTCGCCTGGGGAGCCATACTGTGGATGGGCTAGTGAAACCCGTGTGTCACCAGTTGATAGATGGTAAACATCCCATTACCTTTAACTATAGTTGGTAGTTATGAAAACCATAGTTGAACTGGTATTTGGGGCCATGTTCCAAACCACCAACCAGATCATCATTCACCATCACTAACCAACCAGGCTACACTTGATAGTTATGAAAACCATAGTTGATGAAGGTTAACATTTATATTAACCATAATTATTTACAGAGTTTCAACCATCCACGGTATCAAAACCATCACCCATTCTCCCCCCTGCCTCATCAAGATCCAACTCTGCAGGCCGTCTGCCACGAAACGTGCTGTACCACGTGGCATCGACCCTCGATGTGCCAGGAAATGGTGTCGCAAGAAACGTGGTATTACCGAACAACGTTGCGGATACCCTTTGGTAATTTAACATAGCTATGGAAAAATGGCCCATGTGTAGTACTAGTTGATTTACGTATACTAAACATGGTGGATCTTTCCATAGTGATCTGGTTGGTGGTTGAGCTCTACCCCCCTGAAAAATGATGGAGTTCGTCAGATTGGATCATCATCCCCAATCTGGTTGGGGAAAATATTAAAATTCATGTTCCAAACCACCAAGCAGTGGGGATTGGCAACGCGACATCCTGGATTTAAACTTCAGAAGAATCATCAAAGATTGGTATACAACCAGCATCAATGATGATTTAAATGATTCAACCAAGAAAGGAACCTTTATGAACAGAAAGAGGTGTCAACAACAAAATGTTGGGATGTCAGAGCACAAAGGGTGAGTGCTACCCAGAATCACGTCTAGGTGGGGTACCTGGATCGTAAATAAGTATCGTAGAACCCAAGGAAAATAGGCTTAATAACAATATATAGCAATCATTCTGAATGTTTCAGATTGTTTCAGTCGGCAATTCAGCAAGTGATGATCACATTTTGCAAACATTTTCCATAAAATAACGCATAGGAACCGGAGATTTACTATCCAAGTCTGCTTTCCACAAGAACTGTGTTGCTGAGTGGAAGATGTTTGTCATGCTACGAAGCAACACGTTTGAATATATATATTATATATACTAATTATATATATATTTATATATATGGATTCCCAACAAATGCCAGAATCTGATTGAAAACCACCATGTTTTTACCGTTTATTTCACTGGTCACGCATCGAACGAAGGCCCTTCGTGATTTGTTTTGTTTTGAGTCTTGGTTAGTATAAAATCAAACCACCAGTTGCAATATCACACCACCAGTGTTTATATCAATTCAGTGCTGGTTCAAAACGCTTTCCCAATCGTATCGGCTATCAACCAATCGCCGAAAATTTAGGTATTATACCCTCTGGTAAACAAACATAGCTATCGAAAATTGCCATTTATAGCTGATTTACCCATTAAAAATGTGATTTCCCATAGTTATGTTAGTTTACCAGAGGGTATATACTATAAACTTTCCAATTCATCAACCAGCCAGGGTAGATTAACCACTAATCACCATAAACCATCATGAACTAAGCTCAGGAACTTCATCATTAATCACCATCGAACATCAATAACCAACAAGATCCCTAGTTGATTAACCATGAATCTGGGCAAATTGTAATAATTCACTAACCTGAATTAAGGCCATTTGGGGATGATGTCCCTTACTAACCATGATTCCAGTGAGGGAGAACAGTGAGGTCGTTATAATTTACCCAGATGAATCACCATTAATCACCATTAATCACCAAAGAATTGAACCATTCATCATCTCACTGGCCACTTCAGGTACCGATTGATTGGAGGTACCGATTCCATATATAAGGCCTATGTAAGGCCTATGTAAGGGAATATCCCCGCAAATATGGCCTTATATGGTACAGATACTCCATTTTAGGATCCTGTTTTATTCCCAGTCAGTTGGGATGATTATTCCCAGTAGATGGAAAAATAATCCACATGTTCCAAACCGCCAACCAGGAACCATTCATCATCATTCACCATCACTAACCAACCAGGCTATGACTTCTGGGGCTCACACTTCGATCCGGCGCCTCATGGCGCGATTTTGAAAGATCCACTGGGCGATCCAAGTCTCAAGTATAACGGGTCCATTTAATGAGATTTCATGGGATTTAATGGGGTTTAATGGGGTTTAATGAGTTTTAATGAGGTTTAATGGATCATGAACATATCCCATGGTAAACATTTAGAGTTTGCGAACTGGAAAATCGCCATCGACTTTTCATGGGTGAATCATCGAACTTTTCATGGTGGGCACTCTTCCATATCTGTGTCAGCTACTGGCCGACGAAAAAACAAATCATTGTCCCATAACTATGGGAAATCACCATTTTTAATGGGTAAATCCACTTTAAATGGTAAATATATGTAAATATGCCATAGCAACCAATACTGTCCCCTTGGTAAAAATAACAGTTTGGGCCGGGAGCTGGTTAATCCCATTTATCATCATAGAGCTACTGTACCATATTCCAGGCTACTGTACCATATTCCAGGCTATATTTTGTGGGGATATTCCCTTACATAGGCCTTATATAGGCCTTAAAAAAAGGTTAAAGGGTTTTCTTCAAACCTTTCTTTTTTCATCAACCAATGGGAAAAGGTCATCCAGTGACGTCATACTGAGGTCATTACAGTTCCATCCAGAGTTATTCTCGGTTACCCTCTGGTTTTGTCTAAATAGCTATTGAAAATGGCCATGTATAGCGAGTTTTCCCAGAAAAATGGTGATTTTCCATAGTTTTTTGCATGTTTACCAGAGGGTAACAGCTCAGAATAGCAGTGTTCGAAACATGTTTGTTCGTCCCTTTATGCTGCTTGGTGCATCAGCTTTCCCTCTTCATGGACTGTGATATTGCCCATGATATTGCTTAGCATGCTACCCGAACTAATCATCAATCATCATGTTGATGCTTTAAAATCGAAAATAGTGGTTCAATCCCCATTGTGATCATCAACCAACCGGCTTTTAACTACCCTTTGGTAAACCAACATGACTATGGAACATCACCTTCTTTAATATTTTTAATGGTTAATCAACAAACTAAATGACAATTTTCAATAGCCATGTGAAATTACCAGAGGGCACAAAGACAATCATGATTGCTTTTCCATGGCAGCCACCGTACCTTCAGGTCCTTCCGGTGATGTAGCCCCTTTGGAGACCTTGAGACGTTGTGGTGGAATGTCAAGGGCAACAAAAAAAGTGGTGATGAACGGTGATTAATGGTTCATTAACTAGGGCTTTTGTTGGTTATTGATGGTTAATTCTTGGTCCCTATGGATCCAGCCGTACCTTCTTAGGAAGTGTGACTGGGGTATGATTTGAGGGGTTTGCCGTACCTTCTCAGGAGATGTTTGGATCCATAGGATTAAGATAGGAAGAGCTTTGGGTGTGGATGAGGCATACCCCAAATGGGGATGTAGTGGGGATACATAGATCGACAGAACAATATGTAACTGTAATGTACCTATTTGTCCACGGAGAAAAATGGATTGTACAGAAATGAGGGAGATAGTATAACCAACAATGTGAGATATGGCTGTGTCTGATGCTGGGGCCCGGAAGATTGCCATTGAATGGGATGGTTAACTGGAATGTGAATATTACCACATTGTCAGATTTATCCCAAATATTTAGATTGTTTCAAGATATGAGCTGAAAACAATGGGATTTTTTCTGTGCGCAAGTCAAGAAGTGTGGGAATCTTTGGAGAAATTGATAGAAATTGTGAAAGCCATGTTAATACACATTCATCATCATTCACCTATTGATTGTGAAACGTGAGGGTATCCCTCTGGAGACGGGACATATAACCAGTGATTCGTCCTAGCTTCTTTGCCCAGGGCCCCAGTAACCTTTCCACTGATAATTCAAAGGTTCATACCCATGCTTCTCCGGGTCGACAGGAGATGGAGGAGCAGATCCTTTCCAAATACTCCTTGTGTGTGTCATCAGCTGGCCACTTGTCCAAGGAGAGGTCAGCATCTCCCAGCCAGCGACGGAAGTTCGGACCGGCAGCCCTGCAGCTCCCGTGCTGCCCTGAGGCAGGACTCTGCCACGCTATCGCCTCGCAACGCACTTCGTAAGGAGCCAAGTTCTCCAAGGCCGCCTTTGTCACCTCGGAACACATACTTTTGACAGCTTCTATACAGGCCGTGCTGCCAGCAGCTGCCGCGGTCGTGCTGCCCTGGGAGGACCCAGCGGTCCTCCGCATGCTTTGCATTGTTCGAGCAACCAAATCTTGCTCCCAATTTCCTGCCTCGTATTCCCGGAGGACATAGTTCCAGTGATCACGTTGTTCTACCAGGAAGTCGGCAAAGGAGCGGCAAATTTCCAGGAAAGGGTCGCTTGCCATTGCGACTCTGTGGAGGGCAGAAAAGCAAGTCTTGTTTTTGCTGGTCAAAACATCCTAACCATCAAAATGTTTTCTACTAGAAAACATTTGTTAGGTTATAACCCCTGTTAACTATAGATAATGAGATATCTACTAGAAACCATAATTTTCATAGCCCAAAATGTGCTCAAATTCCCGTCTCGCTGTGTTGAAACGCTGGTTGGTTGAACTCCCATCTGCCCCAAGCCTTGGAAACTGTCACCCCATTCAATCCCAAAAAGGGCTAAACATCTAGATGTGGGGCTTTCCCAAGTCATGCGGGTACCCTCAAGGTCATCCAAGTGATGGATGACCATGCCTTAGTATTGAACCCCCTGGTGATTTGGCGTACCCTCCACTTAGGAAACCTCTATTTTCCATAGCTATGGCAAATGGACTATGCACAGACAATCCGAAAACATCCTCAAGCAATCAATGGTGATTTTCCACAGCAAACTTTCACCAATTGTCAAAAGGCAAACCTTCAAAACCGAGAAACCGCTGACACAGGGGTGGCGGTGGGCGAACTGCTCCGTGAACGGAACGCAGGGTCAGTGGTTTCAGCGTTCCTCGTGGCACCACCAGATAGTTGGACAAACACATGTCCAGCAAAATGGCAGTGGGTCAAAACTTTGTACCCCTGGTGAACATAAAAATAGCTGGTAAATGGATGTTCATCCCTCTAAAAATGGTATTAATAGGTATTGATTCATAGCCAAATAGTAAGAGTTACCACGACTTTTCCTATCTGTTTTGGGGCTACTATAACCAATCAAAATGGGTATATTGCTGGGTACACTGCTAGGTAGATGAGACATACCCTCAATAGATCTCGGTTGCGACTTCCCAGGCATTGTGGCTTCAGGGATCCCAATTTTCATGTTGTTGGGAATTCCAATTGAAATGGGATTGCCCATGAATCCTTGCAATTGTCATGGTTAGATGCTGCGTTCATGATTTAAACTAGACTTAACTGACTGCGCGGGGAACTCGTCCTGCTATTTCTTGCGGGCCGCATAAAATGACATGTTTCTGGTTGGATGTGAAGTTAAATGATTGCGAACTTACCATAACTTAACTGTCCCATAACTATGGAAAATAACAATTTTAATGGGAAAATCAACTATTTCTATGGCCATGTTCAATAGCAAACTGTTAGTTTACCAGAGGGTACATCACTCTTCTGCCTATTTGTGTCGCGTAAAGTTTACTGCAGATCCAAACCCTGGTAAAGGATTGCTCATCCCCGCAATGGTATCATAGGTTTTGACATTGGCCCCACAGCTACTTAGAAAGGGTGGTTGGCCAAGGCCAATCTTAGATACCCTGCAAATATCTGTATTTCTCTCAGCAATGGATGGACATATCTTTTTGTACAGCCATGTATGGCAAGATATTAAAGCATCAAAATCTCCCAAGTTTGATCCGGATTCCCCCAGTGCTGATGATCAAGTTCCCATTATTCCCATTAGAACTCCTTCGGGTTGAAAAACAGCCCCCTAAAAATGATGCTGAAATCTCCACATATATCCCCACAGAAGTTCGATTAGATCCCAGTATGAACTTATATCCTGATCTTTTGAGAGTTAACCCCACATTCATGGTCAATCTATAAATCTCAGATATCTGTCAACAAAAACTCAGTTTTAGTTTTTTTTGAGGTGTTCAGTATGTTTTACCAATGATAGCAACACAGATGAAGGCGTACTAGTTAGGTATCTAATCAAGGTTGACCCAGTATCGTCTTGGTTAAACCATGTTAAACTTTCATTTTTTGGGTGGCATGCCATATCTAACTTTGCCAAAGCGTCACAATCTCGCCCGGCAGGCTGAGGCCACCAGAATCACCTGCAGGTGCTCACCGGTGCTCGACCGGACCGCGCGGAAGTTGCTTTAGTTCAGTGGGTTCAGTGAGACCTATAGTAGATATATCATGGTTGATCATGGTAAATCATTCTTAATAGTGGTTACTAATCAAAATAATGGTTATTACTAATCACTGATTAGCCATTGTAATCATTACCGGTTGGTGGTATACCTACCCCTCTGAAAAATGATGGAGTTCGTCAGTTGGGATGATGAAATTCCCAATATATGGAAAAATCCAAGCCATGTTCCAAACCAACAACCAAGTAGATGTATCGAACTAGTTAACACATCCCAAAAATAGATAGATTTATCGATCTAGTGAGATACTAGATATAAAAATAGATAGATATATGGGTGAAACTAAACAAACTTAAAACTGGGGTGGACCACCTAGTATTCTTGTCTGGAAATGATGAACATCACAAGAAGTAGATAAAACAAGTTCTGCAACTTCAATATATCATATATATATATGCATATATATATATGGCATCACATCTCCGTTTTTGGGGCAAATCACCCATGTGAATAGAAACGGCACATGTGTACATCTTCTTTTTTCATCATTCTGTCCAGCATCGCCTCGGGCATGACTATCTAGTTGGCACAACAATGTTTCGTTGGCACAGCGCATTTGGTGGTTCCCATTGGGGCCGCTTTCGTTTGGAACTTTTTGGAACTATGGAACCTATGGAACCTGGTGCTTCTCAAAAAAAAAAGTCCCAAGTGTCATTCAGAGTTCTACCGTGGAGAAACTCTTGCTCTGGCTGCTTGTTGCTGGCCACATTTTAATCAAACATGGTGAGACTCTCGATGCTTTTCCGTGATATTGACTGGTTGGTGGTTTTAACCATCTTGAAAAATATGAAAGTCAATGGGAAGGATGTCCCAGATATTATGGAAAATACAAGCCATGTTCCAAACCACCAACCAGTTGAAGATATGTTGGCTTCAGAGCTCTGCGCTTGCTGTTGACCAACTATATTTTGATTCCTGTTAGCTAAATCTATGCCTCCTTCATGGATGCCGTTCGCCACAGTTTCTGGTTGCATTTTTGATGTCTAGTAAAACCCAAAGCCACAGTCACCATCCCCAATGGATTTTTGTGATTGGGTATACCGGTATACCCCTCTTTGAATTAATGCAAACAAAAAGGGTTTTTAAATTAATCCAAATTACCTTCTGGTAAACTAACATAACTATGGAAAGATCCATCATTTTTAATGGGTATATCAACTATAAATGGTCATTTTCAATAGCTATGTTTGTTTACCAGAGGGTACCCTTATTTAAACAGGATCCTCAATCGTTGCCTCAATTATATAATTCCTTGATTCAACAACTATTTGTCAATCTGACGACACAACAACAACGCGTCTCAACTTTTCAAAGCTTGGCGCAATCAAATACTGCTGCGGACCTAATAGTTTGGTATACACTGAGATTTCTGTGCATGAGTCTTACAGTGCATTGTATATTCTATACTGTGGACTGATGAGAAAATGCCATTCAATGGCATTGATGTATTCACTGTGTTGCTTCCCAAGTGATCCACAGGCTCAAATGGAACTGACACTCCAGCGGGGAAAATCAAAACCTAACTCAGTCAGGAGGCGGATGGATCCAGGTGGCAAGTTGAAGCTGAGGATTCTATTCCGAAATTCCCATCCAAGTTTCAGTTGCACCTGCCCCAACTTCGACTAGAAAGCGCACAATGTCGAGGTGGCCACTCAGCCCTGCAATCAACAAGGGTGTTGCACCCTTGTTATCTGCTTGATCTTTGGCTGCACCAGCTTCGACTAGAAAGCGCACTATGTCGAGGTGGCCCTTCTGAGCTGCAATCAACAAGGGTGTTGCACCATTGTTATCTGCTTGATCTTTGGCTGCACCATGTTGGACTAGAACGCGCACTATGTCGAGGTGGCCCTTCCAAGCTGCAATCAACAAGGGTGTTCTACCATTGTTAGCTGCTTGATCTTTGGCTGCACCAGCTTCGACTAGAAAGCGCACAATGTCGAGGTGGCCACTCAGCCCTGCAATCGACAAGGGTGTTGCACCCTTGGTATCTGCTTGATCTTTGGCTGCACCATGTTCGACTAGAATGCGCACTATGTCGAGGTGGCCCTTCTCAGCTGCAATCAACACGGGTGTTGCACCGTTGTTATCTGCTTGATCTTTGGCTGCACCATGTTCGACTAGAACGCGCACTATGTCGAGGTGGCCCTTCCCAGCTGCAATCAACAAGGGTGTTCTACCATTGTTAGCTGCTTGATCTTTGGCTGCACCAGCTTCGACTAGAAAGCGCACAATGTCGAGGTGGCCACTCAGAGCTGCAATCAACAAGGGTGTTGCACCATTGTTATCTGCTTGATCTTTGGCTGCACCAACTTTGACTAGAAACTGTACAACTTCAAGGTGATGATTTCGAGTTGCAAGCCACAATGGTGTGCATCCTCCGGCAGACTCAGGCACATCTGCTTTTGCTCCTGCCTCCAGTAACAGTTCCGCAACTTGAACATGTCCCTGCTCTGCAGCGTGAAACAAGGGCGTCTTGCCATCTCCGCTTGCATCATTGGGGTTTCGTGGTCGTTGCAGCAACTGTTCAAGAGCAACTACATCGTTGTCTCTAGATGCCACAATCATTTTCTGTGTTTCTTCATCATCAGTTGGCCAGAATTCCAAGACCACCAGCTGGATCTTCAGTGGAGCTGGATCTAGAACTTCATCATCAAGGATCTCCGAACCATCTTCCAGAAAGAATCTTTGCTTGAATCTGGAAATGCCAACCTTGGCTGCCAAATCTTTTTTCACTGACTTGGCCCTTTTGCCATGCAATTTATCTTCAAGGACTGTGAGAGTCTCGCCCGACGTTAGGAAACACACCTCCATCGCTGCAAGTTCCTAGGCCAGACTGAAAATGTTGAAGACGCACTATGGAGTGTGTAGCATTGATTGTCATCGCAAAGGCGTCGCGCTTTATCCTGTATATATGCATCATTTTCATTATAGATTATATAATTATGATTATATAAATATGTAACATACGTATATATATATATATATATATATATACCCTCAGGGCAAGGGGTGGGGTGGGGTGGGGCCCCACGTCCGTTTCATCGGGGGTAGGGTGGGCATGTTAACGATGTCATGGTAGTGTGGTGGGTGGGGTGGGGCATGTTAACGTCATGTTCATGGTTACGTTGATGGGAGGGGTGGGGTGGGGCATGTTAACGTCATGTTCATGGTACGTTGATGGGTGGGGTGGGGTGGGGCATGTTAACGTCATGTTCATGGTACGTTGATGGGAGGGGTGGGGTGGGGCATGTTAACGTCATGTTCATGGTACGTTGATGGGAGGGGTGGGGTGGTGCATGTTAACGTCAGTCATGGTACGTTGATGGGAGGGTGGGTGGGGCAGTTAAGGTCATGTGGTCGTGATGGGTGGGGTGGTGCGGGGATGTTAAGTCTGGTCTGGTGGGAGAAAGGGGTGGGGGTGGGGCATGTTAACGTCATATTCATGGTACGTGATGGGTGGTGGGGGGTGGGGCATGTTAACGTCATGTTCATGGTACGTGATGGGGGGGGTGGGGTGGGGAATGTTAACGTCATGTTCATACGTTGAGGGGGGGTGGGGCATGGTAAGGTCATGTCAACGTTGATGGGAGGGGTGGGGTGGGGCATGTTAAAAGTCATGTTAATGGTGTTGAGGGTGGGTGGGGGGGGGCATGTTAACGTCATGTTCATGGTACGTGGAAACTTTGAAAAAGAACATGTTGCAGCATGTTGCAGCAGGGTGTTGACGTTCTAACAACAACTAGCAAAAAAAAGGTGACTATCAACATGTCCCGTTTCATGCTAACAAAAAAACATTGCAAATACAAATAAAAAAACAGCCCTTCATATGACACCACGAGCGGCAGTAAAAGCAGTACTTTTCCGCTAAAAAAAACAACGACTTTCATGAAATGTGCTATTTCGTGTGGGAACACAAGAAAATCAGAAACTTTGAAACAGAACATGTTGCAGCAGGCTGATGAAGTTGAAGCAACAACGAGCAAAAAAAAGGCTGACTATCAACATGTGTCGTTTCATCCTAACGTTAAAATTCACTGCAAATACCAATAAAAAAGACACCTCTTTATATTACCCCACGTGCCGCAGTAAAAAAATGACAATTCCGGATAAACAAAAACAAAGAAATTCATGAAAGGTGGTATTTCGTGTAGGAAAACATGAAAATCACAATTGACATGGACTGTGGATAACATATCATAACATGCAACTTGCGCGGGCCTAAAAATTTAGCTCCGTAACATTGTCATTAAAGAAAGAAAAAGAAGAATGTGCAAAATCCACATTTCGCTGTGGCGAAACAATGATTTTTGACATATGGATCAATGAGAACCAAGATACTCTGCGGAAACCTAGGGCCCCGAGCGTATATATATATATATACATACATATTATATATATATATGCTGCGATGGACAAATATTCTACACACTATCTACACGCATTTTTCTCGAATTTTAAAGGCACCTACATGTGTGTCCTCAGTCTTCCGCAGTCACCCAACTGGGCCAAAGATTGCAGCTGAAGCATGAACCTGTCAAACATGGATCATTTGATATACACCAGAGCATATAACATTCAAATAGCATGGTGATATATACATGTAACTAATTAAATGTTATAGTATATAATTTGGATTATTTGGATCATTTAAATGTTAGAGTATACAGCCCACTTACTAAATCTTATGAAATATCAATGATATACTATATTATATATGAATGATTTATCTAAATCTTTGGATATATCTAGTCATCAGTCTATTAGCCCCAAACAAAAACCTTTGGATATCAGATGATAGAGCCCAAATATCGACCACCAGAAATCAGCATTTGGATGCATTTGGCAGATTATACTTGCTACTGGTGAACCTCTAACTATCTGCAACCTTTGTTTTTCATTGGTGGGCCTACATTGAACTGGATTGCAAACTTGTCTCGGCAGAAAACTGGTCTTGCGATTCCTAATGGTCGTACAAATCGCCAGTGGTGCGGATGGATCATCAAACCAGCAACAGTTAGTTTCAGAATCCCTTCAACTAAGCGCCACACAGTGGGATCAATACTCACATTGCAGTGGTTTTCATGGAATCTGAGGCATAACCCACTTTTTAACAAATACTGGTGAACAGACTTTTTTTAACAACTACAGTGACGATGTTAAGCGCCACCCACTGATGGCCGATGTCGCCAATCGCCTTAACTGGATGTGGCTCAAGGATGGGGTCAAATTGGACCCATAAAAATGGCCATCCTGTTTAGGAAATAGCTCACCAGAAAAATGTCTTTTGCTCACGCTTACACTGGCGGCAATGGCTCACCATCGCTAGATCACCAAAAGCTATGTTTTTTGCTCACTATTTCAGCATCTGTTGAACTGTCCAATAGTAATAGTGTACTCTACAATGGGGGGCCCCCAAGATAGCTAAGTTGGTTTATAACTCCCATAACTATGATTTATGGCAGATATAACTATAGTTAGTTAATGGGGTTTATAAACCAACTTATAACTGGGGGGGCACCATGCTGTAGTGATGGAAAAACCGCTCTTGTAGACAAACAACTATTCTGATCCACACGGATGGTAAAGTTTTACAGCGAACCATGTTTGTTCGCTAGAGGCCTGAAACCCGAATCTCTTGTTTGTGACATTAAGGTGGCGAATTCTCGCCAAGTTTTAAAGAAGTTTTGCTTAACTTTCTATTTTCTTTGGATTAATCCTAACCCGACCATATCTTTGTGTGGATTTTGAGGATGACTCACTCTGTGAAAGGTGAAACTTGCTCACACACCTGAAACAAACTACTTTCTGGCACACTCAAATGTGATTCATAGATGTTTCATAGATTACCTATAATATACTTAAATATTGTTCCTAAAAGTTATGGAACTTAATAGTCACAAATAATTTTATCTTTCTGGATAATCTATGATTCCTAAAGCAGACTTAATGCTATTTTCGATGCGTCCCCACAGATCAAACATCATTTAAACAGTCATCATCCACATAGTGTGTGTGCTGAGGTAAATTTGTCAAAAAAATGGTGGGTTACTCATACAGGATGGGGCCCCCAAGATAGTGTTCAGTTGCCTTATAAGTGGCTGAATTCTATGGTTTATGGCAGATATAACTATAATGAATGTGGGTTATAGTTATATTCTGGTTGGTGGTTTTAACAATCTTGAAAAATATGAGTTCGTCAATGGGAAGGATGACATCCCAATATATGAAATGGAAAATAATCTAAATCATTGAAACCACCAACCAGTATTGGTTTATAAATTTATAAACCAACAAACATCTCTTGGGGGCCCCATCCTGTATCCATTTCCAGGACCGGTGTCAAGTCACCGACTGACTGCTGAACATGCCGCAGTGAAGCGCGGCGTCGCGCTGGTGCCTCGCTACCGATGTCCTGAGACAAGGTGGGCACCGTAGGTGATTTGAGTGGGGATACCCTCTGGTTGGATGGGTCACCCACTAGAAATGGAGGTTTTATATGGTTTTACCAGAGGGTAATGGCTCCATGCTGGAGATAAGAGTTGGGTACCCTGATGGGTGAAGTGGTCCATCCTGCGTGGTACGAAAAGCATTGCGACATCATAGTCATTTCCTCCAGTTCCACCAGGAAAATCTGGAGGTTTCCCAAGTCGTGGTGGTACCCCCATTTTTCATCTATTTTTGTTGAAGATTTTCCACTATAAACCATCCATTTTGGGGATCCCATATTTACGGAAACCCCCATATATAGTTATAAGATGTTACAAGTATCATAACCTATAGTTGTTGGAGTTGTAAACCAACTTAGTTATCGCAGAACTGGGGGCAGATAGTCCCAGTACAAACAACCAACCCTATCAATGGCTATAAATGGTGATTCAACCAAAAAACATGCGGGTCGTGGGCTAGTAAAATCAGGAATCATGTTTGCATCAGGTACCAGCAATGATACAGTAACTGATTGTTCGCTATCTATACTGATTGGCTATTCCATGCTATTCCTACTCTGACTGCCCCGGATTCTTTGGTGGTTCCCTTCCATGGCATGCCGGACACGGATTGTATCCATTGAAAACAAGAATCACCCAGTAGCTAAGGACAGCAACTGGTTAGTAACCAGAGCCCAGAGTTATGGTAGGTGCTGAAAATTGGAGGAAAACCCCGCCAAATCCAGCCAAGTTTTTCATCACTTCCCTTGCTACAATAGGTTGAAATGGCCACAACTTGGGAGTATCCACAGGGAGATTTCGCTCACAACAGAATATTCGCGCGTTGAGTCCAAAACAAGAGGCTGTAAGCTACAAACACGAAAGACAGGTTCATCAAAATAGATACGAGTATGGTGATATTGACTTTAATAACAGCAACAGCCAAGACTGCTCTGCCCTTATCTTCCCCTATTCCTGGGGTGAGAGAACATGTAAGGTGTCACAGCTTCTAATAATGGCAATCTTTGGTCGCTCAGAAGAGGATTATTTTCCGTGCTTTCGTTTTTGTTTCAAGGAGTAGTACCTTCAGGTGGGTCTGCCTGAAAATAGATGAAAATAGAGTAACCCCAGTGCCCCATCATTTTCCCAAGTTATAGTAAAATTGCCATTTTGGGGCAGTCTCCCTTTTTTGGAAACACAGTGGGCAATCCTATTAATTATACTGTTTGGTTGATAGGTATCTCTGATATGGGCTATCATAATCCCCAATGAACCAAATAGTACAATCCCCTATAGTAACCCATCAGCAGTTAATCAATCCTAGCCCCATGTTTTTCCCATTAGTCCCATATTTTGGTGCTGAAATCCGCTGATTATAGCGAATCAACTTCACCATGGTATTTTGGGTGGCTCGAGTGAGGATTTTCTGTTGATCGAGCAGAATTACAATACCCTCTGGTTATGTCAAAATAGCTATTGAACATGACCATAGAAAGTTCGTGGATTTTCCCAGCTACAAAATGGTGGATATTTCGTTATTGGACGTTTACCGGACAGTATGAGAAAAATTCCATATTTCCACATACGTTGTTCGGCAATCTCCAACCCAGAGCGTGCCACTAACTGCAAGGAAGCGGACATCACTGGCATCTTGCATGTTCCAGTTCATCCCGGTCGATATGTCTTTTAATCGTGCATCTTCGACTGCGATTGGGCCAGATGGATACGGTGTCTGTTTCGGCATACCAGCAACAGGTACCCTGCAGTGGTTGCACTAACTCTGGCAATTGCGGTGCTTGCGCAGTGCACGGGGATGGCCGTCAGTCGTAGTTGAGTTTCAGTAGCCAAACGACGGGGACCCCGCGTCGGCACTAGCGCAAAACAGGTCAGGCAAAAAGGTGAACCCTATGCAACACTGGCTTTGCAGTATTTTCTCATGATTTTCCTTCCCATATTTTCCTATGATTTTCCCATATTTTCCTATGATTTTCCCATATTTTCCCATGATTTTCCTATATTTTCCTATGATTTTCCCATATGTTCCCATGATTTTCCCATATTTTCCTATGATTTTCCCATATGTTCCTATGATTTTCCCATATGTTCCCATGATTTTCCCATATTTTCCTATGATTTTCCCATATGTTCCCATGATTTTCCCATATGTTCCTATGATTTTCCCATATGTTCCCATGATTTTCCCATATTTTCCTATGATTTTCCCATATTTTCCTATGATTTTCCCATATTTTCCCATGATTTTCTTATATTTTCCTATGATTTTCCCATATGTTCCCATGATTTTCCCATATTTTCCTATGATTTTCCCATATGTTCCCATGATTTTCCCATATGTTCCCATGATTTTCCCATATTTTCCTATGATTTTCCCATATGTTCCTATGATTTTCCAATATTTTCCTATGATTTTCCCATATTTTCTTATGATTTTCCCATGATTTTCCCATTGTTTGTTGGTCCCATTTAACCTGAACATCTCTGAAACTTGCGGCTGAACAATTCCTCCCCGAATCCTCATCATTCCAGTGACGCAAAAGGAACGGCATGGCGTCACATGTCATGATGAAATTCATCCAGATATATCAATGAACATCCATTCAAATTACTTTACTTCGTGTGATCCCCACCATGACATTTATACATGTTCTTACTGGCACATCTTCTGGCATTCTATCTGACATATCTTCTGACATTCTATTTGGCATTCTATCTGGCATATCTTCTGGCATATCTTCTGGCATTTTCTCTGGCATATCTTCTGGCATTCTATCTGGCAAATCTTCTGGCATTCTATCTGACATATCTTCTGGCATTCTATCTGGCATATCTTCTGGCATTTTCTTGTGGCATTCTATCTGGCAAATCTTCTGGCATTCTATCTGGCATTCTATCTGGCATATCTTCTGGCATATCTTCTGGCATTCTATCTGGCAAATCTGATGCATTCTATCTGGCATATCTTCTGGCATTCTATCTGACATATCTTCTGGCATTCTATCTGGCATTCTATCTGACATATCTTCTGGCATATGTTCTGGCATTCTATCTGGCATATCTTCTGGCATTCTATCTGGCATATCTTCTGGCAAATCTTCTGGCATTCTATCTGGCATTCTATTTGGCATTCTATCTGGCATATCTTCTGGCATTCTATCTGACATATCTTCTAGCATTCTATCTGGCATATCTTCTGGCATATATTCTGACATATTTTCTGGCATTCTATCTGGCATCCTATCTGGCATTCTATTTGGCATTCTATCTGGCATATCTTCTGGCATATCTATCTGGCATATCTTCTGGCATATTTTCTGGCATTCTACCTGGCAAATCTTCTGGCACTCTATCTGACATTTTATCTTCCTACATGAGGCCCGGCAGGGAACACTTGGCGTGGATACTCGCGGTTGAGGTCCGGCAGGGAACACTGGGCGTGGATGGTCGTGGTTGAGGTCCGGCAGGGAACACTGGGCGTGGGTGGTCGTGGTTGAGGTCCGGCAGGGAACACTGGGCGTGGATGGTCGTGGTTGAGGTCCGGCAGGGAACACTGGGCGTGGATGGTCGTGGTTGAGGTCCGGCAGCGAACACTGTGGATCGCGAGTCGCAGTTGAGCAGGAGGACGAGGAGGACAACGAGACGAGGAGGACAACGAGAGGAGGAGGACAACGAGAGGAGGAGGACGACGAGAGGACGACGAGAGGAGGAGGAGAGGAGGAGGAGAGGAGGAGGAGGAGAAGGCAACTTAGATAAAATCTAACAACCCTCACCTGGCAGGTGGGGAAAAAATCCATTATACAAGGTGGTGCCCCATAGTTAGCTAAGTTGGTTTATAGCTCCAATAACTATGGTTTATTGTACTTATATCTATAGTTAATGGGGTTTATAAACCAACTTATAACTGGGGGGCACCACCTTGTAGCCATTATAGCTTCATTATGTCATGGATCTCCATAACATTATAGACAATTAATATCTAAATGGACAATTAACATTAAGTTATAGAAATATATGGATATTCATATCTATGAATAACATTCTATCCAGATTATCTATAAATTTCATTCTATTTATCAATGAACATCCATTCTATCTCCATTCTATCAAACATATCTCCATTAAACAAGATGCAGCCCACGAACCCGAATGCTCACACGTATGTTAATGGTACAGATGTCAAAGCACATGGATATGCAGTCACGCACACCGCTTTTCTGCAATGGTTTATTTGAACAGTCTTGTACATATTTCCCCTGTTGCCAGTCTGCAGTGTGGAGTGGAAAGTGTAGAGTGTGGAGTGTAGAGTGTGGAGTGTGGAGTTTGTAAATTGTGGAGTGTGGAGCGTGGAGTGTAGAGTGGAAAGTGTAGAGTGTGGAGTGTCGAGTGTAAAGTGTAGAGTGTCGAGTGTGGAGTGAGGGGTGTAGAGTGTGGAGTGTGGAGTGGGAAGTGTGGAGTGTAAAGTGCGGAGTGTAAAGTGAGGCGTGTAAAGTGAGGAGTGTGGAGTGTAAAGTGTGGAGTGTGGAGTGAGGAGTGTAAAGTGTAGAGTGTGGAGTGTAAAGTGTGGAGTGTGGAGTGAGGAGTGTGGAGTGTAAAGTGAGGAGTGTGGAGTGTAGAGTGTGGAGTG
>CAMXCT020000823.1:66544-89044 GCA_947184155.2 Cladocopium goreaui
ACACTTCTCACTTCCCACTGCTTCCTTCACACTGTACACTTCACACTGCACTCTTCACACTCCACACTTCACACTGCACCCTTTGCACTCCAAACTTCACACTCCACACTTCACACTGCACCCTTTGCACTCCAAACTTCACACTCCACACTTCACACTCCAAACTTCACACTTCACACTTCACACTGCACTCTTCACGCCCCCCATTTCACACTACACTCTTCACACTCCACAGTTCATCTCATCTGAGCTCTTCTCACCTTATCCCAGCTCATCTCTTCTCATTTCCTCCCTTCTCATATGTCATCTATTAAGCTTTCATTAATCAATTCCCAGCACTACTACTAATCACTGTCGAACCCTTGATGCACCTACTCCAATACGATTTACGAAGTCCAGTTGCAAAAGACAATAGTATTGCGCATGCAGCCGCGGCACCAAGCAACCTTGACGCAGCCATTACAATGCGATCTGCAGAGACTGAGTTGCAAAACACAATAGAACTACGCACAACGGCGTCGCAAATTGTAGCTCCAAAACCGGATCTCGACGCCAGAGCGAAAAAAAAACGATTTTGAAGCACTTTTTAAAAGGATTTTTAGAAGGAAAATCACTAGCGCCAAAATGGAGAAAATCTGCTGACAAATCACTGTCGCAGCCTTCATGCAACCACTCCAATACGATTTACGAGATCCAGCTGCAAAAGACAATAGTATTGCGCATGCAGCCACAGCACGAAGCAACCTTGACGCAGCCATTACAATGCGATCTGCAGAGACTGAGTTGCAAAGCACAATAGAACTACGCACAACGGCGTCGGAAATTGTAGCTCCAAAACCGGATCTCGACGCCAGAGCGAAAAAAAGACGATTTTGAAGCACTTTCTAAAAGGATTTTTAGAAGGAAATTCACTAGCGCCAAAATTAAGAAAATCTGCTGACAAATCACTGTGGCAGCCTTCATGCAGCCACTCCAATACAATTTACGAAGTCCAGCTGCAAAAGACAATAGTATTACCAATGCAGCCACAGCAAAAAGCAACCTTGACGCAACCATTTACACTGCGGGAACGATCCTACAGTTGCAAAGCACAATGGAATTCCATCGGCAACTCATCCACCAGCACCCCTTGCAATCCCATTTACATTGCGGGAACGATCCTAGAGTTGCAAATCACAATGGAATTCCATCGGCAACTCATCCACCAGCACCACTTGCAATCCCATTTACATTGCGGGAACGATCCTACAGTTGCAAATCACAATGGAATTCTGTCGACCGCACATAGACGAAACACAGTTGAAACCCCATTTACAATGCGGAACCGATCCGAGACCGATCCGACCATGATCCGAGAATGATCCGACCACACACGAGACCGTCTCGCAACCGTCGCACCGCAGAGGTAGATCATCGACGTTCGGGGACGCACTTTGTATGGAAAAACATAGGGTTTCGTGCATTTGCTATCTCCCAAAAACGCATTTCGTGTGAGACTTCCTTCAAAACTCCATCGGCAACTCATCCACCAGCACCACTTGCAATCCCATTTACATTGCGGGAACGATCCTACAGTTGCAAATCACAATGGAATTCTGTCGACCGCACATGCACGAAAAACACTTGAAACCCCATTTACAATTTGCGGGAACGATCCTACAGTTGCAAATCACAATGGAATTCTGTCGACCGCACATGCACGAAAAACACTTGAAACCCCATTTACAATGCGGAACCGATCCGAGAATGATCCGACCATGATCCGACCACACACGAGACCGTCTCGCACCCGTCGCACCGCAGAGGTAGATCATCGACGTTCGGGGACGAACTTTGTATGGAAAAACATAGGCTTTCGTGCATCTGCTATCTCTCAAAAGCGCATTTCGTGCGAGACTTCCTCCAAAACTCCATCGGCAACTCCTCCACCAGCACCACTTGCAATCCCATTTACAGTGAGGGAACGATCCTAGAGTTGCAAATCACAATGGAATTCCATCGGCAACTCATCCACCAGCACCACTTGCAATCCCATTTACATTGCGGGAACGATCCTACAGTTGCAAATCACAATGGAATTCTGTCGACCACACATGCACGAAAAACAGTTGAAACCCCATTTACAATGCGGAACCGATCCGACCATGATCCGAGAATGATCCGGAGAATGATCCGACCACACACGAGACCGTCTCGCACCCGTCGCACAGCAGAGGTAGATCATCGAGTTCGGGGACGCACTTTGTATGGAAAAACATAGGGTTTCGTGCATCTGCTATCTCTCAAAAACGCATTTCGTGCGAGACTTCCTCCAAAACTCCATCGGCAACTCCTCCACCAGCACCACTTGCAATCCCATTTACAGTGAGGGAACGATCCTAGAGTTGCAAATCACAATGGAATTCCATCGGCAACTCATCCACCAGCACCACTTGCAACCCCATTTACAATGCGGGAACGATCCTACAGTTGCAAATCACAATGGAATTCTGTCGACCGCACATGCACGAAAAACAGTTGAAACCCCATTTACAATGCGGAACCGATCCGACCATGATCCGCCCATGATCCGACCACACACGAGACCGTCTCGCACCCGTCGCACCGCAGAGGTAGATCATCGAGGTTCGGGGACGCACTTTGTATGGAAAAACATAGGGTTTCGTGCATCTGCTATCTCTCAAAAACGCATTTCGTGCGAGACTTCCTTCAAAACTCCATCGGCAACTCCTCCACCAGCACCACTTGCAATCCCATTTACAGTGAGGGAACGATCCTAGAGTTGCAAATCACAATGGAATTCCATCGGCAACTCATCCACCAGCACCACTTGCAATCCCATTTACATTGCGGGAACGATCCTACAGTTGCAAATCACAATGGAATTCTGTCGACCACACGTGCACGAAAAACAGTTGAAACCCCATTTACAATGCGGAACCGATCCGAGACCAATCCGAGCATGATCCGACCATGATCCGACCACACACGAGACCGTCTCGCACCCGTCGCACCGCAGAGGTAGATCATCGAGGTTCGGGGACGACTTTGTATGGAAAAACATAGGGTTTCGTGCATCTGCTATCTCTCAAAAACGCATTTCGTGCGAGACTTCCTTCACAACTCCATCGGCAACTCATCCACCAGCACCACTTGCAATCCCATTTGCATTGCGGGAACAATCAATGCCCTAACTAACTCTTTCTGTGACTAACCCTTTCCCTGACGAACTCTTTCTTTGCTAACTCTTTCTTTGACTACCTCATATATCCTGACTAACTCTTTCTTTGACTACCTCATATATCCTGACTAACTCTTTCTTTGACTACCTTTTTCCCTGACTAACTGTTTCTTTGACTAACTCTTTCCTTGACTAACTCTTTCTTTGACTAACTGACGAACTCTTTCTTTGACTACCTTTTTCCCTGACTAACTGTTTCTTTGACTAACTCTTTCCCTGACTAACTCTTTCTTTGACTAACTCTTTCTTTGACGAACTCTTTCTTTGACTAACTTTTTCCCTGACTAACTGTTTCTTTGACTAACTCTTTCCCTGACTAACTCTTTCTTTGACTAACTCTTTCCCTGGCTAACTGTTCTTTGACTAACTCTTTCTTTGACTAACTCTTTCTTTGACTAACTCTTTCCCTGACTAACTGTTTCTTTGACTAACTCTTTCCCTGACTAACTGTTTCTTTGACCAACTCTTTCTTTGACTAACTCTTTCCCTGACTAACTGTTTCTTTGACTAACTCTTTATTTGACTAACTCTTTCTTTGACTAACTCTTTCTTTGACATTCTAAAAGTCCGTAACACGGAAGTTTCTCCCACTAAACTTCCTTTGATTAGATCCTGCAAAATAGCAATTGTATGTAACTCTATGGTTTCAATCCTATAATTTTGCCAGCGAAGGTCTCATAAAAATCCCAATCGGCTGGAATAGTCCCACATAAATTGCTATGCGTAAATGTATATACACACATTGTTTTTCCATTATATATGTGCCATCCCCCAGTCATATAGTTCTAGCAACCCCAGACAGGATAGAACACTTACATCCTACTAAGATAGTAATGAATTACTTTTCTATCTTTTTTGGGATTACTATATATACATACAGACACACGGGCTTTCTACACACATGAATTTTCCATGAATCTTCCGTCCCAACGCTCCGCTCCAAGTTTCTCTGCTTCCTCATAAGCCACACCTGGGCGGTTCAGCCTCTGAAACATGGCTAAACATGGATTTGCTTAAGGAACCATTAAAAAGTTAAACATATTCCCCATAGATTCCCCAAGTAGTGGATTTCCCATGGAGAAAATAACAAATCATCTTCAGCAAATCCAAGTAACCTCAGACTCGGCCAAGAGAAACATATGTTTTTTGAGCTGCTTTGTAATCCCCAATCGATTTTACCATACCATAGTTATCAACACAGTTTCGAACAAGCTGGTTAGTGATCCTAAAATTCTTGTAGCCAAAGACTAAAGTAATCGAAAGTGGAATGGAGAAAAGACACCAGTTTCAATGAGAATTCACCCAATTCGTTGGGGTTCAGTTCCGCTTCTAATTGGATTAATATAACCACAGTTGTAGCAGTTCTATCCAAATCAGGGTGGTAACCATGATAAAAACCATTTACCATCTCGTTATCTAACAGTTTGCCATGGAAAATCACCATTTGTAATAGGTAAACCATCTATAAATGGGCCATTTTCCATGGCTATGTTAAATAACCAGAGGGTATAACCCCAAGTGCACCCCAAGTAGAAAGGGTGGTTGATCAATCAACATTACTGATTCAACATCAGTAATGTTCCTTTCCATAGGCATCACCCTCTTCAGGACAGGGCTTCACAACGGCTTACGGGTTACAGTAACCTACTGTATGTAACCGGTATGAAACTTAAAAACTGCCACTACAAGGAAGGTTTTGCCCATTTAAACCCCCTCAAAAAGCCAGAAATATCAGCGGGCCTCTCGACGATGTTAAAACTGTTGACTGATGCCCGGCTACTGCTCACCAAAAACCATCGGCATGGCCAGTTGTTTCCATCCACTGAACGGCTGTGTCTCCCCATTTCTGGGTCAGACTGTTTTCTTGGTTTTCAAACCTGAAACCATGTGATTAAAGCAATAGGGAAGAGGGTTCATTTGATATGACTTTTGTTGGTATAACCATGGTATTTAAACCACAATAATTTCGGATATAATCCGTATAACTATGGATTATATCCACTTATAACTGGAACTGCACTTCCACATAGGCAGCCTTGTTGTGTTCCAACTTTTCTGAAACTCCCAAATGTGACAAGCAGCTAAATAGCAATACGGTAAACGCATGCAACCGCAACAATAAACCATCCCCAATCAATTTTATCAAAAATGGAGGTTTCCTGAAATAGGGGTACCCCCAAATCATCCATTTTAGTACGGTTTTCCATGAAATAAACCATCCAGCTATTGGGGTACCCTCATTTGTGGAACCCCCCAAATGGGTGATTTCAAAAAACCAGCCCCCACTGGGAGTTGTTTCTGGCATCGGGTTCGTCAGCATCTGGTAGTTGAACAGCTTGCCATGGAACATCTCCATTTTCAATAGGTACATCATCCCACTAAATCAGGGTTGCTCCAAGCACCGCAGGTACAAGATAAGGTATATAAGTTGGCTACATGTACTGTAGAAGTAAAATGACCCATTTCCCCCCCTCCCCTTTGTGGCCATAATTCACATCTAATGGGATGGAGCAGCCCTGTTTTTTTGAGCCATTTTCCACTGCTGATCTTCATCCCCTTACTAACCATTCCTTCAGGGTCCAAGGTGCCAATGCCAGCAGCATTTTCCCCAACGTGATGGTATCAATGTCAATATCAACAAAATCGCACATAATTCCTGTTGGTAAATCACGTGATATAATAATAATATTTATAATATAATAGACATTATGATAATAATTCATATAAATGTGATCATTACATTATCTATAATGTGATACATATACACCAAGCAAATACCCACGTATTTTGTTCATGATTGTTAGTTAAACTATCTCCCATGCTTGGCTGTCAATGAGCCGGCATGATATTATGATTATTATGATATTGTCAGAGGAGATTGCCAGAAGATAACATATACCTGATACCTGCAAGGGGGGGGGTCCTAAATGGGATATTGGTTTTCCTACTGTGGATGGTTGCGAAATCCTGCACCAGTTGATAGATGGTAAGCATCCCATTATTTCTAGGGTTTTAACATGTTTTAACCATCCAAGTTGGTGCAGGATTTCGCTGGCCCATCCACATTATGAATGTGGTAAACTCAATACATTAACTACCCAAAAGCAAAAATGGGGTCATCATAAACATCCCGGCGGGTGGGAAACCGCGCTAGCGGTTAAGCAGTTTTTAAAAAGAAACTCTTCTGGCGCTGTGGCCCCGTACACATTTTATGATGAACATTACCTTAAATTTTGCCGGTCAAAATTGAATGACTTTGAAGGAATGTCGTGGTATTTACAGGGTTTTGTGGTTGTGGCGGGCTGGAAGCCTTTTCCTTGTTCTTCGCTGGCTTGTCACTTCTCCAAGCGTTTGCTTAGAGCGCGGCCTGTGAGACTGAGGAAGTCAGTGGAATTTCCATGGTGCCATCGCCATTGCCAAATCCTTTTTCCTTGAAGCAATTGAGGGTTCACAGCACCATCTTTACGTGTGCTCCAAGAGGATGACACTGCACCTTTGGAAATTTTCCACATTCCATCGATTGAAGCTTACTGTGATTGCAAGCTTCATGAAGCAGATTGTGTACGCATGGTACATGAACGTTAATATCCCACCCCACCCCACCCAACCCCTGACCAGTGACGTAGCAGCAGCGTAGCATCCACGTCTGTACGCATGGTATATGAACGTTAATATCCCACCCCACCCCACCCAACCCCTGAACAGTGACGTAGCAGCAGCGTAGCATCCACGTCTGTACGCATGGTACATGAACGTTAATATCCCACCCCACCCCACCCAACCCCCATATTCAAAAAGTAGCACGACTACACGCGCGGTTTTCCACCCGCTAGCATAAACATCATCCCGTTCCTGGACCCAGATGTACCCAATCAACATCATTTGGGGATGGTTAAAAAACTTGTCTTTCCCTAGTACTTTATGGTTGTTATTAATGGTATATTATAATATTATAAAGCCATATCCATGGATATTAATGGTTATAACGGTTAATAGACTAAATCAACTATATGACCTGGTTGGTGGTTGACCTACCCCTCTGAAAAATGATGGAGTTCGTCAATGGGTTTCGGATGACATCTCATATATGAAATGGAAAATAAAAGCCATGTTCCAAACCACCAACCAGCTTGTCTTTCCCTAGTATAAACGTTTCAATTTTGGATGATTTCGGTGTCGCCCATCTTAAAAGAACCCCTCAAATGACACGGCCTCCCGACCACTACACAGTGATGCCCCCCAGTGATGTTTGTTCTCTAGAGCCGATTAACTATAGTACAGAAGATGTTATAAGTATCATCAAGAATCGTAAAAACCATATAAGAACTATAGATATTATTATAGTATACTATAGTCACCATAGTTAGTTATAAGTATCATAAAGAATCGTGAAATTGGAGTCTGGTTGGTGGTTTCAACCCCTCTGAAAAATATGAAAGTCAGTTGGGATTATGACATTCCCAATATATGGAAAAATAAAAAATGTTCGAAACCACCAACCAGGAGTCCAACCAGTATGAGGGTTCCTGAAACTGGGGGTGCCCGCAAATCATCCATTTTAATAGGATTTCCCATGAAATAAACCCTCTACTTTGGGGTACCCCCCCCAATTTCTAGCACCATCGTAGCGAACTGGGATGCCCCCCCCCCGACAAAGCACTGGCTTTCGATTGAATCCGCACTCTCCGTGGCCGCGGCTCCTGGCGCAGTTTTCGACCTCTAAAATGGCGATATATTGGCTCTGGAATTGGCTAAAATGGCTATAACATGGCTATAAATTGGCCATAACATGGCTATAAACATTGTTTGTTTTCCGATTATTGAAGGGTTGGCTTTGCTATAGAATGTTTGAATTAAAATTATCCTACTTCATCGTTTCATACAATTGTAAGATAATGTAAAAACACACATGCTGGAATGTAATGTTTGAAGAGTGATCCGCACTGTTCTCGAAATGACACACCTCTGACTCTGACCCATATTGGGGATGGGCTCACCACTTAGATATTTATGGTCATCGCAGTTAGTAACTGGTTCAAAAAAAAATATATATATATCAAAACCATTCAAAACCCATGTTCAAGGCGGGATATCCGGATATCACAGCTATATATAATTGAGTCTCACACATGGCTGTGACTTACAATATCTTGCAAAAAAAAGTGAGATGCACATCGCCAAGTCAGGGCAAATGCATTCCATCAACGTCCCAGGGCTGTTGAATTTCGAGGAACACTTACAATTTCAAACAATATATGCTGGTTGGTGGTTTCAACCCCTCTGAAAAATATTAGTCAGTTGGGATGATTAATTCCTAAGATATGGAACAATGAAAAATGTTCCAAACCACCAACCAGTATGAGGGTTTCTGAAACTGGGGGTGCCCAAATCATCCATTTTAATAGGATTTCCCATTATAACATATTATAAACCCTATTTCTGGAACCCCCAGTTTCCAATGGGAACTCCATTTTAATAGGATTTCCCATTATAAAATAATATTTCTAATGGGGAGGTACCATATTTTTTTAATAGGATTTCCCATTATACCCTCTGGTAATTTAACATAGCTATTGAAAATGGCCATTTATAGTGGATTTTCCAATTAAAAATTGTGATTTTCCATAGCTATGTTAAATTACCAGAGGGTAAACCTTCCATTTTGGAGTACCCCTTCCAATTTATGGCACCCCCAAATCATCGACCCAGCTGTCCTCGGCTAAGAGGTCACTGGTGGACCTGACAGGAAGGGAAGTCAAGGCCAACAATTCAGTACAATCTAGAAGATCCACATAATATATATATATAGAGAGAGTATTCATATATTTAGATTGATATATATATATATATATTATATCCATATATGGCAAGCAATATATATATATACACCTATATATATATATACACCAATATATATATATAGGTACTGAGGGTAATCTGATTACTGAGGTAATCACGAAATGAGTTCCTCTTTGGTAAACTGTTTGAGTTTTCTATGGAAATCAGCATGGTTTCAACCGGCAAATCATCGAACAACATGTGCCTTGGCATCCATAGCAAACTAGTTTGTTTACTGGCGGGTAAACTACAATATCAATGGGATTTTCAGGATCCTAAATTGGAGGTACCTACCATTTATAAGGCCTATTTTTCAGGCCTATTCTTTAGGGAACATCCCCATAAAATATGGCCTTATATGGTACAGTACCTCCATTTTAGGATCCTGAAATTCCCATTGACAATATGTCAATGAATTGGGTCATCAGGGTATGGTATACAGTATACCATCTGATTATTTAACATAGCCATGGAAAATCCCTTATACATGGAGGTTTCTAGCTGGGAAAATCATCTATAAATGGGCCATTTTCCATGGCTATGCTAAATAAACAGAGGGTATACTATGTATACAATCAAGGATATGGGTATATTTGTAGATTGAAATGCCATTAATGTAAATAAGGTAATCTATAGAATCTATGTTATGGGTATACAGTAACGATTAAGGAATTCATCATCAGGTGGAATAGTTCGAATCTATAATCAGTGATCTACATTTGGAGACAACTTCCTATCTAAACTGGAAACATGTGCCAGTTTTGGAATGAGTACCCCGATCCTCGCTAAGCATCAGCTCTTGAGAGGGCAATGTGATGTCTCATTGAATGGTCTCATGGATATTTGGCAGGATGGCAGGATACTATGTTTTTTTCACGTGTCTTAGATTCTTAGATGTTTCCCACATTTTCGTGCCCTAGCCTAGCTACTTCAGCACCAGAAATCAAAATGTGGCCAACAAAGAACACGGTTTCAATCAACAAGCTCTATCCCATCCCGACTGGCTGGTAAATGGGGATCCCTATTGTGGCTTCTCAATGCTTCTTCTAAGACCAGCCCCTAGATTAACCAATCAACAGGGGTACCTTTACATACGTTTACCATATTTTTAATCACTAAATTGTGCTGTAACAGACCCACACATATCCACCGCGCAGAAAGACGATTAGGGTGTTCACCATGAAAAAATTGGGAGTTTACCCTCGAAATTAGGGAGTTCACCATCAAACAATGACCCAATCATCCAATGAAAATGGGCAACTATCTGGTGGGAATTGACACAAACAATTGGATTGTACTATAGAGTTGCTCCAAAAATCCATCCGATAGCATGGGCAACTCTAGAATCCAATCTATGAAATGGACAATGAAAACAAAACGAACAGGAGAGAACCAGGTCCCAGATCCATGAGGTGGTTTTGAACGAACATGTGATTCGCAACAAAGATTCCCCACAGGATGGCATCCCCCAGTGATGTTTGTTGGTTTATAAACCCCGTTAACTATAATTAGTTATAAACCCATATATGAACAGTAAATCTCCATTGACATACAGGATGGGACCCCCAGTTGTAAGTTGGTTTATAAACCACTAGTACCATATAACCACCATCAACTATAGTTACCCTCTGGTTATGACTAACATAGCCATGGAAGCCATGGTCCATAGAAATAGATGGTCTACCGAACTTGAAAATGGTGGATCTTTCCATGGCGATGTTAAATAACCAGAGGGTATATCTACCATAAAACCATAGTTTTTTCAGCCACACAAATATCTGACCTGAACGCTATCGACTCGGGGCCCCATCCTTCAGTTCTGGTGGATTTCTCATTGGAAAAATCAAGCGTCACACAGCACTTCCCCTCCGGCAATGAACCATGGCTGGCTGGGAAATCCACTATAAATATAGAGGTTTTTATGGGAAAAACGTCTATAATTTGTGTATTTTCCATTGCCATGTCTGACTGCTGGGTAATCTTGCTAGTTACATGCCCAGTTTCCCTTATGTTTGGAAATGCTGTTCGCAATAATCTCGTGCTGGCAGTAGATCACTGTTTTGCGCCACAAGCACTGGACCTACATCCAGTGCTATTGGATGATACTTTATGCTATTCAATATCATGGTTTCCATAGCGCCATGCATACGTTCATGAAGTTCATTAGCATCAACTGCCACTTAAGTCACCTAAGTCATGCAATCAGCATCTCGTTGAATGAACAAAACCCGAAAATCAGGGCCAGAATTGCGAGCTTCGCTTCGCCAACAAAAACACTGTGGTTCAGGTTGCTGGTTTTGAGCTATATGCAGTATTCCACTGCGCAGCTCGCTTATAGAAAACCACATTTAAAACGAACAACTATTCTACGGTGATAGTACTTTCTTCCAGAAAACTGGCGGCTACAAGAAACACAGAACATCTACGGAACCTTTCCCCGAAGATCTCTTTAATCCATTCCCAATGGCATTGTGACATTTACAGAGTGGAGATTTCAACTTATGGAACCAAACGACAAGAAACGCAACATTATGTTCCAATGTGTTCTAATCATGATGATAATCTCCCAAAAAAGAAAGCCAGCAATTCACCCTTCCGTTGTTCAGTGAATGCTGCCGGTCACGCAGCAGTTTGCTTGGATCGTCCAGATGGAAGGTCAGCGCTGGACGCGTGTCCCATCCCCAGCACCGGCTGCACCAGGGCACGGCGCTGATGGCCGCACCCGGAGCTTCGGCCATGAGGATCTCGCTTGTTCAATGTGAACAGCGGACAAGCGGCACTCCAATGCAAGCCATGTCAGCTGAATCCAAGAGTCTGCAACTGCCATGTCAGGTGCAACATTTGGAAGAAAAATGCTGCCGGATCAAGCTGTTGAAGTCCGAAGCGCGAGCCTCCAAGGGTGACACAAAAAGGAGCGAGGTCACCAAATTCACCAATGTCCATCAGGCATTGGCCTGAGAATTTCTTGTTGATCTTTCTGAACCATCTATATATTCCTCTCTATCGTTGTACCTTTACCAAGGATGTCACAACTTTACGACACGTAATCATACTCTGATCCCCATCTTGGTTGATTTACCCTCAGCTACATGGTTTGCTGGGAAATCCCCGATTTCTAACTGGACGTCTATTTTCATAAGAACATCAACTATAAATGATGAACATGTTGCATCGCCATGTTTGAGTACCAGAGGGTCATCTGAATGTCTAAATCGAATAACATCAACCCGAGAACCTTCTTCAATCATTGCCTAAGCCGCTGTTTACGCAACTGTTTACCCCATGTCCAACCATAGTTGCTTCGCCCAAACCATCCTTAATTATGTATGAGTAGCGCATCTTGTGGACATCCCCCATTTGCTGTTGCAGAACACCCATATTTTTGGCCGCAAAATCATGCGTCCTCGGCTTAGCTCAGTAGCCTGGCTGCTTAAATCCACGGATTTTCCGAGGGCCACGAACGCGGGCCGGTGGTTTATAACTGATCTAACTATATAATTATCTACCATAAATCCTAGTCATATATATATATATACATATATATATATATTTATAATATTGTACTGTTTTAATTTGTTTTATTACCTATAAGCCAGCTTACCATTGTTGAATCCCTATTCTTGATGGTAAAATCCATCATTTAATATTCCATTATATCACATAAATGGTTGCGGAGTTCCACTTTTCTCCCCTATGATCATGGCTCCAAGGCACGTGCGGCTCGTGACACAAGAACCGCCTTGGCGAAATGTGACTTTCAATACATGATACTGTTCAAATATTTGTAGATCAATATGCACAGATGTGCATATACACGCAAATGCACAATATATACATATATATATAATTATAGAGTATTAAGATACATATCTATAAATAAATATATATATATATTATCAAATATTATACACGTAGATAACATAGTGATAAACATGGTGCGATCACTGGGCCATGTAGGATATCATTCTATATATATCATGACATATTAATATAAACTATGGTATCATAATCAATATACTGTCATACGACAGTATGCATCTCGAACCATCTAATTGTCATTGTATATTGTCATTGTATGGTGTCATTAGATGAACCCTCTGGTAAACATACAAAAAGCTATGGAAAATCACCATTTTCAATGGGTAAATCCACTATAAATCACCATGTTCAATAGCAAACTGTTAAACATAACCAGAGGGTAACTCTTAAATTTACTCAGACATCAATGGACTGGTGGCCTTCTGACAATCATGAATAGAGCCCCCTGGGGGCCTACTTTTTTCATTGCACAACCACCTTGTGTAGATCACAAACAACAAGAATTGGTATGTTGCGTATATCATATACCATTGAGTACATGATATGTCGTGCACCACCAAACTTGATCATTTATGATTCAACTATGGGCGTATAAACATCTACATCTGGGGTTGTATGAAAATGTATGAAAATGAGGTGCCCCCAAGTGCAGTGGTTAATCATCATTCTCCTCATAAAAATTGCTATTTGGGAGAATCACCCGTTTTCAAACTCATCCCATATCCCATATTCTTGCTTATATATCCCATGAAATATCACCATGACATTCCCCATTGGATACCCATTTGTTTGGGCTATACCCATTTTCAAAGAAACCCAGCTAGGCCAAAAGAGTGCCAAGTTAAGCCAACCACCAGCGGTCAGGGCCAACTTAGATTCACTATCAATGGGGATTGAAATGGGAACATCATCTCTAACTTGGGGAATTGTCCGTTCCAAGAGGTCGGGTACGAGAGGGTATAGCATAACAAAACGACATCAACTTGTACATCGCCGTGGGCAAGCGTCCCGCTCAGCAAGTGGTTTACGGCAACAGTGATTGTGAAATTGCACTACTATCCGATTCACTCGTTTGTAAATCTGAGGAAAGACCATGCATGCATTAATGTACCACATCGCATGGTTCTATTTTTGATGTTATAGAACAAATTACTATTCAGCGACAACATTAATATCAACGCCATTTGTTGGTGGTCGTACATTAATAGCATTAATGTGATCCCATTTTCCATGGTGAAATTCAAACATTTTTGAGCAGGCGAATTATATAATTATATCATTGCCCCCTGCTATGTGGTTGGGAAACTCTTGGCATCTCCTTGGCTCCCCATTTATATACTATATGGACGAATCTGGATAAAATGTATGTACTACCATCTGGTTATTTAACATAGCCATGGAAAATCACCATTTTTAATAGGTGAACCATCTATAAATGGGCAATTTTACATGGCTATGTTAAATAACCAGAGGGTAATATAATAATTCACTAGCCTGAAATAAGATGAACTAAGGTCACTTGGGGATGATTTTTGTTATGAACCATCATTCCAGTAAGTCCCCATTTTGCCATGACAAAAATCTCCAGCCACCACGAGTGGTCGCTGAGCCACCCGACCCAACAGTCGAGGAAACCACAGACTCAAGGCTTCCCGTGCTTCCTGCGGAGCATGTCATGGTGAAGATCTTCGACCATCCGATTTGACCAGGAAGCAAATGATACCCTCTGGTAAATTAACATAGACCCTACCAGATAGGGGTTGGAAGATTAGTTTCCATTAAAAAATGTTATTTTCAGGGTCTATGTTTATTTACCAGAGGGTAAACCAACGACCACTACAGGATGGGGCCCCCCAGTGATGTGAATGTTGGTTTCTAAAGCATGAAATAACCACCATGAAAACTAGTTCGTTATATCTACCATAGACCAGAGTTAATTCAACCACTTTTTTCAGGCAACTGAACGCTATCTTGGGGGCCCCATCCTGTACAATTAGAAATGTCAGCTTAGAAATGCTGAGAATGAGGATCAGCAGGATCAGCAATCCAACATGAGGACGTGACCAACCCAATTGATGAGTGAATCATCAAAACTTAGGTTCTTCAACAAGACATTGGTGGATTAAATAGCAAAATCGGGGGATATAGATGGATATAGGGATAGATTCTTAGGCAACCGAAGAATTCGGATTGACCAAAATCTCTGGGCTTTTCTATCAGATCAACTCTCCGCGGCTTTTTCTACCAGAGAATCAAACCACCAATGATTGAAAACCATCACTATATACTGCAGAAGTTCTGAAATGCTAATCCATGATATCTATGGCTATGGTGGGATCAAACTCTCCTCTCTTCATAGAGCAAAAAACTAAGCCACTACACCATGCTAGATTCCACATCGAACCCGAAAAGGGATCTATTCATCCATATTCAAAGATGTTCACATAGTAAAGGAATTTTAGCCCCCCCGCAATTTTTCTCTGGTTGGTGGTTTGAACCCCTCTGAAAAATATGAGTTCGTCAGTTGGGGTTACTATTCCCAACTGAATGGAAAAATAAGCCAAATGTTCCAAACCACCAACCAGTTCTGCTTCCATGTGAACTTTAGAAAGGGCGCTTTAAGCCATTGACGAACTGACGGATTTCCCAGCTCCGCTGACGCCCGGTCCTTGGCGCGCCTTTGGTGAAGCTTCTGAAACCTTAGCGCAACACTGGTCCCGAGCAATCGGGGGATCCGGATTTTGTTTGAACTGCCTGGTTTTGAGGATATTTTTCATGGGGATACACACCAAAAAAACAATATGGGAAAAGGATGGAAAAGGATGGCTGGTTGGTGGTTAAAAAAAACCATCTTGAAAAATGATGGAGTGAAAGTCAATGGGAAGGATGACATCCCATATATGAAATGGAAAATAAAAGCCATGTTCCAAACCACCAACCAGATGGAAAAGGGCTTCTTTCAAAATGGAAGATTTGACCGGTGGCTTGCGGATCCTCGGCTAACGTTGGTCCAATTTCTTGTGGGATAAGTAGTGTTTGTCCATCTCATACCCAAAACACTAACTGGGTGGTGGTTGAGCCCTACCCCTCTGAAAAAATGATGGAGTTCGCCAGTTGGGATGATGAAATTCCCAATATATGGTGGGGTTATTATTCCCAGTATATGGAAAGTCATAAAATTCATGTTCCAAACCACCAACCAGTCATGGGTTCATATATGGAAAATAATCCAAATGTTCCAAACCACCAACCAGCTAAACATCTACTTGTCGTATGGCTACAATCCATCCAGTCTAGTGAAGCAAAAATAGGCTTTGTCTCAACATAGGGGACATCCTGAAATTGAAATTCTTCACAGAAGAAATGATGGTACCCTCTGATAAACTATCATAGCTATTGAAAATTGCCATTTATAGTTGATTTACCCATAAAAAAATGGTGATTTTCCATAGTTATGGGACAGTTTACCAGAGGTACCGGTAGTTCCTGAGATTCTTTGGGAGCCAAATGGACCCAATTTTGAGACATGTCAATACGTATACGGGTGACATATTTTTTGTTGCCGTGTTGATGTCTAGGCCTAATGGTGGAAGCTGCGATCGTGGATTGTTGGAAACGTTGAATGTGAAACCTCAAAATGGCCATATCCACGAGGAATTACCCTCTGGTAAACTGTCCCATAGCTATGGAACATCACCATTTTAAATGGGTAAATCAACTATTTCTATGGCCATTTCCAATAGCTACGTTAAATTACCAGAGGAATTATGTTGCAGGCTCTCTTTAATCCCATGCGGCTCATGCGTCATTTCGAGAGTGTAGTTCTGGTGCCAATGGCGAAGCTGAAAACTGTACTCTGGTGCAACTGTCATAAATAAACTTCAATCCAACCCCTTACCATATCTTGCCATACATCCTCTGGAGGGCTGCTGTTCGTTGATTCCCACTACGATGGGCATTGGATGCCATTCAAACAAGAGCTTGACTGGTTGAACATGCCTTGAAGTAGCTCCAAATGGGGCCAGCGCAAACCCTATTGGCTGCCACGCGCACACACACAAACCCTCCTCAGAATTGCTCAACCCATCCACAACGTCCAACTCGCAGCAAGTACTTGGCATTAGCCAACTTCAGATTGATACTGCATGGTACTTAAAAGGAATGGGGAAATATAACTAGTGCTCGGCCGTAGACATAGGCGATGGGCGACATGCCGATTTGTACAGTAATGGACAGTATCCCACTTCCCCGGCAGCTAATCAAGCTCATCCAGAACTCTTGAATCAGTCCCAAAGTGCAAAAAAGTGGAACCAAATCTGTGACAATATATTAGTATGGGTCAAAATTGGGTACCCTGAAAATTGGATGGTTCAAACTAAAAATGCACGAAAGTCTGTGGTCCCCCAGGTCTTTAATTTTGACCCCCGTACCTATATCCTGTCTACAATATGAAATCATCAAATAGCTGCTCATCGGTGAATGTGCTAGCTACCCCGACTTCCATAACCAACAAATCTGATGGGATAGACATGGATATACCGTACGCCAAGCCGTGGCAAGCAACGATATGGGGAGAGAGTGCATGTCCACTTCCAGGCATGGTAGCACTGTCAGCAACAGCGCCTATGGCCGCAATGACGCACTGGCGCGAGTGTAAGTTACAACTGGGTAGCTACTCTGCTCAGCTTTTTGATGTTCTTGTGGGTTCTGGCTTCAGCAGTGCCCTTCATGCCTATGGGTCAAGTCATCTGCTCCTCATAACTCATAACATGTTTTTTTAAAAATATGTTCACATTCACACTCAAATGGGCTGACATCGTTGTTGGCACCCATTTCTTGGCACAATCCTTGGTTTTTCCACACATCCCATGTAAGTATAGAATTTCTAGGAATCACATTCTCCCGCGAAATGGGGCTTTCTAAAAATGGGATGACTCACAAGATAGTACCCCATATTTAGCTAAGTTGGTGAACATAACTTCAATATCTTTGGTTTATGGTAGATATAGCTATACTTCATGGTGATAGATGGTGACGATAATAACCAACGTTTAAAAAACTCCCGACTTAGCTATGTACGGGGCATCACCATTTTTCCGGAAACCTCCAAAATCAGGCCCTCCCAAGGCGCCCAAGGCCTGCCTCTTGCAAATCTCCAGCTTCGTGAGTTGGAGCAGCCATCGGGCCGAGTCTGGGGGAGGAATATGATTTAAGACATTCAGATTATATACATATAAGATCATATAAGATCAATTTGTGTTAATAATCTACATTCAGATTATCTACATTCACATTAAATACATCTTATAGTAAGATATAGTAAGATCAATTTGTGTTCAAACAAACCAATGAATGATGGTGTACCTGAACATATACTTTTTCAACCGGCTGCTTGTTGATCATTGTCTTAAGTTCAGCGACCAAGTTTAAATGTTGGCGACTTGGGTCGTCCTGGTCTGCAGGGGAACACGTCTCTTTGCGTCCAGCCAAAAAAATACAGGGTACATACATTTTGGGGGTTGTTGAATCAACATTTCAGAAAAGTCACATGTCCGAAATCATTTTTGCTGCATCAACATTTCATTACTCACATTTCTTGAAGTTCTTGTTTGCATAAAGCAAACACTAATGCTGTTTCATAGTTCAACCATACTATGTGAGCCATAATCACATCCTACTGCACGCAGAAAGGGTGTGAGAATGTAATTTTTGTTGGCTACCCCCAAAGTTGCACCTTTGGTGCGCCAATATGGTTCCGATTGGAAGTATGATAGGGAGATCAGCAATGAGGACTGCTATTCATGTTGTCAAGCACGGATTGATAGACTCCCAGGCTGTTTCATTTCATTTCTATGATCCACTGGTGATCACACTCATCCATCTGGTATGCGAGCAATCTGTAATCTGCAACAAACCATACGTGTATACAATTTGCATCTGCATCTGTATGAACGTTGCTGTCCACATGTTTCAGACGCTGTCCTAGCAACACATCTGACGCAAGAACTGCGTCAGAATTTTCCAAAATCGGGTGGAATGGACATGGAAAGTTTTCCCGTGGCCTGGAGTGGTCTGAAAGAAACCGTTGCGAACTTCTGATGAAATTTGGGCAAGCGCTTGGGGTGTTCCTAAGTCATGGGGTACCTACTACGGTACCCCCAAATCATCCAAGTCATTAGACAAATTTCGTATTGAAAGCCATGGTGACTTGGGGTACCCCCGAAAAAAGGAAACCACCATTTGCCCTTGTACTGATTCCAATGAACAAGTGATAGATGCAAAACCATGTGCTTCCAAAGAACTTGAGGAGACATTCCGTTCAACTTCGGTTTGTCTCAAACTGGGGGATACCCCAAGAATGGCCATATTCTTACTGGTGAAAGTGATGATAGACTATCAATTTAGAGGCAAATCACCATGATCTCCAACATCATTATTTTCAAATCTCGGATTTTTGTTCGGATTTGGGGCTAACCATTTTCTTGGTAATTCAGCACCCAACTCCCCACCCCATCCGCCCCGGCAACGGCAACGCAGGGGTGGTACATCTAAAGCATCGTCGAAACGGTCGTTGAAGGACAACCATTCTGCCTGGCGCAAGTCAAACCCCAACCTGCCAGCACTGTGGTAAAGCCAGAACTGGTACCCCGAAATGTGTACCATGGTTTACCCTCCGGTACTCAAAGATGGCAACATTGAAAACTGGTTGGTGGTTTCAACCCCTCTGAAAAAATATTAGTTAGTTGGGATTATTATTCCCACCTGAATGGACAAATAAAACATGTTCCAAACCACCAACCAGAAAATAAACTATAAATGAAGATTTCTAGCTGAGAAAATCATCTACAAATTAAGGTTTAGTGTTTGAAAATATGGTATCCCCCATTTATAGCCACTAAAGTTTATAGGTAATATGATACACCGTCAAAACACACCCAGAATTTGACGGTTCATCATCACGTTCCCAATTTTGGGCGATATTTTCCACTGTTCGACACATATTGGGGATCATTCTAGAATATCCTGGATACGGGTATTAGTGGAACCCATTTTTTCATGCAATTCCACGGCAATTCAATGGGCAAGATGATGATTCAATGGATTGGATGATGGGAAAATTTACAGGAAACCCCTATATTTGATGGTAAAAACCATGGTTTCCTGTAGATTTTCCCTTAAACCAATCCATTGAATGATACACCATGGGAATAGAAAACCACGTGAGTGTGAAGTCGCTGTCAGGGATTTCCCACAATGAGTGAATCCATCATCCCAATCATGCAAATGAATAAACCCAATCAACAAGGGATCAACAAGGGCATTGCAATACACAATTTCAGATAATGACTAACCACATCCCATTTAACCAATATTGTTACCACATATATATTCCACTATATTCCCATGACTATCACAATTTTACTACTATCATCTACTATCACTTATTCCAACTTTATTTGTCAATACCGTATTACCCAAATTTAATATGAATACAGCGGGTGCCAGAATTGTAGAACGGAGCCAGGCTGAGCCAGGAGTACAAAAGTACGGTAAAATACTGTACCTTTGGGAAAAAGCACCGCATGGCACACGCTCATCCTATATGCTGCCAAGAATCATGGCCTCAACCCGATTCGCCTGCTGGCAAAACATGCTTCGAGGGTACAAACCCTCCACTCTCTGCAGCCGCTCGGGGGTAGCGGCGACGGTGGCCGCCCGGCCGCATCCACCACGTAGCATGAGCGTGAATGTTAACATGCTCTTTGTACTCCTCCGGGTTCCGATTCCGCGCGGAGTCGGGAAATTTAATTATAGAACGGGGCCTGGGAAACATTAATTATAGAACGAAAATTGGAAATGTGAGAAAAATGGGGGAAAACATAATTATAGAACAGCAGCGCTCCGACAGGAATTATAGAACGAAAATGGGAAATGTGAGAAAAATGGGGAAAACAGAATTATAGAACAGCAGCGCTCCGACAAGAATTATAGAACGACGAAAAAAGTTAGGAGTAAATTCAGATACGTTTTTTTTTCACACCTTCCGAGGAAAACAGAATTATAGAACAACAGGGTACGGTAAATAACCGTACCTTCGTACTCCTCAACTTCCGTTCTATAATTCCGGCACTGACAGTAAACTAACTAGAAAACAACATAATTACCCATATGAATAACCAACCAAAATAGTAGTTCAATATTACCAGTCTTTATGCAATGTCAATTACCCTGCGGTAAACTAACACAGGTGTGGCAAACCCATGATTTCCCTAGAAAAAATGATCTGCAAATGGTGGGTTTTCCACATCTATGTAATTATGTAAACGTTTAAAGGAGGGTATGTGATATATTTCTATGGTTCAACTTGAAAATTATTTAAAAAAAACTTTACTTCGTGTGATCCCCACCATGACATTTATACATTTTCTTACTGGCAAATCTTCTGGCATTCTATCTGACATATCTTCTGGCATTCTATCTGGCAAATCTTCTGGCATTCTATCTGGCATATCTTCTGGCATATATCTGCATCTTCTGGCATATCTGGCATATCTTCTGGCATTCTATCTTCTGGCATTCTATCTGGCATATCTTCTGGCATTCTATCTGGCATATCTTCTGGCATTCTATCTGACATATCTTCTGGCATTCTATCTGACATTCCATCTGGCATTCTATCTGGCATATCTTCTGGCATTCTATCTGGCAAATCTTCTGGCTTTCTATCTGGCATATCTTCTGGCATTCTATCTGACATATCTTCTGGCATTCTATCTGGCATATCTTCTGGCATTCTATCTGACATATCTTCTGGCATTCTATCTGACATTCCATCTGGCACATTTTCTGGCATTCTATCTGGCCGTTGAGGTCCGACAGTGCCCACTGGGATCTGGAGCTCGTGGTTGAGGTCCGGCAGTGCCCACTGGGATCTGGAGCTCGCGGTTGAGGTCCGGCAGTGCCCACTGCGACCTGGAAGTCCCGGTTGAGGTCCGGCAGTGCCCACTGCGATCTGCAACTCGCGGTTGAGGTCCGGCAGTGCCCACTGGTATCTGGAGCTCGCGGTGGAGGTCTGGCTGTGCCCACTGGGATCTGGACTGCGAGGAGGAGGCGGCGGGTGAGGAGGCGGAGGAGGCGGAGGAGGAGAAGAGCCCTGTTAAAATCTTGCAACCCTCACCTGGCAGGTGGGGAATTAATAAAATAGAAAATATTTCCAAATATTATATTTCAAATCATTTTCCGATAATAGATTATTCTATGGAGGTTTCCATAAATGGAGGTACCCTAAAATACTTGGTTTATAATGGAGAATCCATCTATAAATGGATGATTTGAGGGTACCCCATTTTATCAACCTCGATATTTCCAGTTGTATTCACATTATATATCACCATTAGATCCATTGAACAATAAACAATCTCTCAGATAATACCCAATCACGTCCCATTTACCCTCTGGTAAACTACCAGTAGTACCGCACAAGGCGGTGGCGGAAGTTTCAGAATAGGAAACCTATAGGAGACGTTGGTTGTTGTGAATCACGGATGGCAGAGCGAATCCACTGATTGACCGAAAGGTGGTTGGAGTTGTGTTTGCTGGAG
>CAMXCT020000823.1:91544-131544 GCA_947184155.2 Cladocopium goreaui
TGTACTGAATGTAATAATGCATTGGGATTATGAAAATCCCAACCAGATGGAAAAATAATCCACATGTTCCAGAGCACCAATCAGTTCATTGATCCGGTGTTGATTTTGATTTGACCAGGGAATGCAGTGAAACTTTGGTGACTCAAGGTGATCTTAAATCATCAAAATATAGGATTTAACGAACCAAGATAATCACTAAACTCACGAATCTACATATGACCTACTACCTATGCTATACATAGTGGGGCTCAGGGGTCGGTATATTTCAACTATCATAAACCATAATAACCATAGTTATTGGAGTTCTTTGCACCAACTCTGGGGTCCCCATGTGCTATCATGTTCTATGATGTGCTATCGGTGTAGAGTCAATGAGGTACAATGAGCATGGTTTTATGGCAATATTTCCACACGGTACTTACAGCTAGGGTCATGATCTAAGCAGCAAACAGATTGTGGTTCTTTATCTTAGAAAGCTCAAAGAGGGTGTGTATACTATAAATCTCTTTGTTTGTTGCTTAAATTTCATGAAATAAATCTCTGGTTGGTGATTTGAGCCCTACCCCCATGAAAAATATATGAGTTCGTCAGTTGGGATCATGAACTTCCCAATAGATGGAAAATCCTAAAATTCATGTTCCAAACCACCAACCAGTAATGGGTTCATATATGATGGAAAATAATCCAAGGTGTTTATGTTTGTTGTAAGTAATATTGTAAGTAAAAGCCATGTTCCAGTCACCACCAACCAGATCTATATTGGTGAGTTTCGAAACGCACCTCACCTGCAGGCCGTGATTAGGCTCGAGGAACCATCCACACCGTTTCGAACATCGAAAAGACAGTCGAAAAAGAAAGATTCAATGGGATTATGGGTTAAAAAGGTGGGTTAAAATTAGGCGAAATCACCCGTTAAAAAACTTCTATTCACCTTCAAAAAGGAAGATAGAAGAGTCAATCCGACTAATTAAACTAGTAATGAGTCATGTTCTCTATCTTTTTGGGGGTTGCGATATCCTAAGTTCAGTGGTTTATCACACCATTTTCACCATCAGACTAGCAAGTGGGAGATGATTGGACATATACCTAATTTTGGACAAATATATGTGTGTATGGCTGACATTACAGACTCCCAAATATACCATAGCTAGATACATTTGTGTCTATGTAACCCATTAATTTCATAAATATAGTCAAACATGATAATAATTTAGTAATCATACTATAAATAATAGTAATAATCAATCCATATCAACTATCATAATCCAATAGCACATAATAGTAATCAATCCATATTAATTATAAATAATGTTATCCATCAACAAACCACTATCATTTCTCCATGATTTCTTGGGATCGTTTGGGAGGCCATGGTTCATCTTTCATCCCAATGACCTCATCCCAGTGATGATTCTCCATGTGCAGGGAAATCAACCTGAGCCGAGTCGTGCAGCATCGTGCGACGAAACGAAACCGGTGCCATGAAAAATAGGCTGTGCCATTTGGCTCAACTTAGGATGAATCTGGGGATTTTTTTGGGGATTTCATGATTTATATACTGATGAATGGTGATGAATTGTGATTAATGATTCATGTGAATCTGGGGAAATCTTATCTGGATGAATGGTAACTGGTTGGTGGTTTGAACCTACCCCTCTGAAAAATATGAGTTCGTCAGTTAGGATTATTATTCTCGACTGAATGGAAGAATAAAACATGTTCCAAACCACCAACCAGATCTGGATGAATGGTAATATTTCACGAACCTGAATGTTAAAAACCATCAAATCCCTTCAAATCCGGTTCCATGAAATTACCATAATTTCTGATCATAGTCCGATTAATTTCCCATTCAATCCCATGTTCAATCTATCCCCATTTAATCCAATTAATTTCCCATTCAATCCCGTTCCATTAAATTGCCATAATCACTGGGCGACACCCCCTTGAACCTTTGGGCAAATGCATGCAAATGCCATCTTGAATTTGGTTGGAAGCAATCACCCAGGAAGAAAACAAAAAAATCAGTCGGGGTTCATTAATCCCGTGTTGATTTTGATGACGATTTGACCAGGGAATGCAGTGAAACTTTGGTGATTCAAGGTGATCTAATCATCAAAATATAGGATTTAACGAACCAAGATAATCACTAAACTCACGAATCAAGCGACTTTTTGGAGGATGGTCTGTACCATTCATGTCGCGTCAAATTATTGATGGTTTATTGGGTGTTTACCACATTACCCTCTGGTAAACAATCATAACTATGGAAAATCACCTTTTTTAATGGGTAAATCCACTATAAATGGCCAAGTTCAATAGCTATGGAACAAATTACCAGAGGCTATCCCCATGTATTCCCATGATTTTCCCATAAACCATATAAAACCTGCATGTTCCAGTTCGCTTTTTGTATGCTTACCAGAGGTTAATGGGCAAAACAACATCGCAAGGTGGCATCCCCATGTCGAACCAAAAAAACTCAATGAAAACAAATGATCTCAGCAACATCTTATAATTCCCGCATCAGAAACATTCAGAAACCTTACAATGTGGGGCCCCCAAGATAGCTAAGTTGGTGCAAATAACTCCAATAAATATGGTTTATGGTACGCAAATAACTATAGTTAATGGGGTTTATAAACCAACTTACAACTGGGGGGGCCCACATTGTACGTGCCACCATTTCAAGTGATAGCTGGCTGATGCTTTTAAAAAGCCACCCCCTGCGGTGAAAATCATCCCGCTCGGGGAGAAGAGGATGAAACCATGAATTTCTGGCTGAAGCTACTGTTGGCTTCAAAAAATGTTGGCTTCATCTGGTTTAAACATGCTTAAACCTTCTTGCAGAATGGGGATTGAGTATTGAACATATTGAAATGTACTGAATGTAATACTGCATTTGGGTTTGTTTGAAATAAGGTACCCCTAAGCCAGCGGCTTGAACTCTTTTTTGCTCCGGATTGGCGACGTCGCTGAGGTAAGGTTAGCGCCTACGACATGCATTCCAACTAGTAAATAGTGGGTAACCCTGTGAAAGCCGAATTATATACACTATATAAATACATATGGGGGTTTTTAAAATGGGGCATGCCCAAAACCCATGGGCTTCAATGTTAAAAGGGTCTAACTTTGGATGATTTGGGGTACCACCCATTTCAGGACACCTGCATATATACATTACATACACGTTACATATATACATGTTAGTGTGAATGGAAAAAACCTGAACCAGTTGGTAGATGGTAAGCATCCAATGATAATCCCATGATTTACAGTGTTTCATAGCTCCCAATAGCTACCAACAGTAGTGAAGATTCATGGCATTAGAATGGGATTGTCATGAGAATATATGAGAATATATGGGAATACTGAAATGTTGACCTATTTCCAATATTGGAATTATAATGCGAGTCAAACAATGCCATAAACAATCCCACAGTCATCACCATGTTTATAGGTGCTATGTTTACCCTCTGGTAAATTAACATAACTATGGAAAATCACAATTTGTAATAAATCATTCAACTATTTCATGTGCCATTTTCAATAGCAAACTGCAACAAATTACCACAAGGTACCGTTGGTGCTACTGGTTGGTGGTTTCAACCGCTCTGAAAAATATGAGTTCGTCAGTTGGGATGATGAATTTCCCAACTGAATGGAAAGTCATAAAAGCCATGTTCCAAACCACCAACCAGATCATCATTCACCATTACTAACCAACCAGGCTACACTTGATAGTTATGAAAACCATAGTTGATGAAGGCTAACATTTTTATAGGGTTTAATCAGTTATTTACAACTGCTTATTTTTATGGGATTATACATTCTATTAATATTAACCATAGTTAATATTAACCATAGTTTTTTTGGGTTTTCAACAATCCACAGGCTTTCAAAACCATCACGTTGTATTAACCTTTATTTTAACCATAGTGATATTAACCATAGTTAAACCATTTTAACCATAGGTGGCTACACTTGATAGTTATGGGGTATTAACCATAGAAAACCATAGTTGATGAAGGTTAACATTGATATTAACCATCTGGGCAAATTATAATAATTCACTAATCTGAATTAAGGCCATTTGGGGATGATTTCCCTTACTTACCATGATTTCCAGTGAGGTCGTAGTGAGGTTGTTATAATTTACCTAGATAGTTATTTATGGGTGGTAAACATGGCACCACGGTTTTACCCACATCAATTTTCAAGTCATCCCAGAGAAGGGATCTCGGATCGTGCAGCTCTACTATGCTCTCGCGAGCTCCTGGTAGCTCCTGGTGGCCGCATGTGGCAGAAACACCGGTGGATTCAAGCAAGAAAAATGGTGATAACATTGGAAAATCACCATTATTACCATAACTATCACCTGTGATAACATTACCATATTTTAATAAACATATAAAATTTACCTATCAAAAATGGTGATGTTCCATTGGAATTGGCCTCTGGTAAATGTTTACATAAGCTATGGAAAATTAATCACCATTTTTGATAGGTAAACCATCGAACTTAATGGATCATGTTCCATAGCTATTTTCGTTTACCAGAGGGTCATGGGATATAAATAGGCATAAACTGGGGATCTAATTGTGAATCTACCCAGCATGTTCCACTCATATTCCCATTTAGCCAACTAAACCAGTTCATATAATGGGAACTAATGGGATACAAATGGGTTTCCAGCGCTTCAAAGAAATGGCTTTTAAGCAACAGACATGGGGTTTCAAGGGTTTCAAACTTTGCTGGGTTTGTCATGGTTTATTGGGTTTCATCAATTCAGGGTTTGTCCAAAGATGAAGGTTTCACCAGCCACAAATCTCATGTTGTCATTTTTTTCAATCCCATAAATTAGGGATAAAAATCATTCGGAGACAAACCTGCATCAGATTGTACATACGCGGATGCTCGTCACAAGTGCTAACTGGTAGATAGCAATGGCTGTACCCATACAGATTGATATTCCGTATATGGATATTAGACACTTAAAATACTCCCCATCAAATATAATATCTAAATATTCCCATATGGCTATGGGGCAAAACCCTGGGACTCGGATGGTACCCTGAAACAGCTAGTATAGCTGGATGTTTGTCTCCCCGGTCATAGGTGTTGACCCATCCCCATATATTCACATATATCCCATATCGTCACTAATAGTTAATATTCGATCTTCCATATTATCATTTATATATATGGAATAGTCGAAAAAATCAAGGATGATTACATATTCCATATATTAACATACATTCAATACCATCCTTCGCCCATGGCCGGGGAGCTCCTGAAAGACTCAGCCATAGCTGCCGTAGCTGCGCAAGATTCCACATCTGCCATTGGCAGAGAAGTAGCACCAGCAGCAGGACAGCCAAAGAGAAGTCAGAATCCTTAGGGCCCATGGCATCGTAAATGGTGAAGATAAAACAACAAAAAACAATGTATTAATACCAGTGGTGGTATTCCATATATGTATATATATATATATGCATATATATATATATGACCCAGGACTCCCAAGCCCCCCCCCTCCCCACCCCATGGTCCCCCCCCCTGTGGCCTGTGGTGGTGGTATGTTGGTATGTTGGTATGTTGGTATGTTGGTATGTTGGTATGTTGGTATGTTGGTATGTTGGTATGTATTATGGTATGTATGTATGTATGTAGGTAGGTAGGTAGGTATGTATGTATGCATGCATGTATGCATGTACGTGTGTATGTAGGTACGCCGATACATAGGTATGTAGGTATGTAGGTAGGTAGGTAGATAGGTATGTATGTCTCTCTGTGTGCGTGTATGTATGTATGTATGTAAGTATGTATGTATGTATGGTCCCGTGTCCCGTGTTCCCGAGAGCGTGAGCTTGGGGGACCATACCATTGGGGGGGGTCAGGGATCCGGAGTCCGGACTCATATATATATATATACTTTCTTGGTAAATTATAATATTTCACTAACCTGAATTAAGGTGATTTGGGGATGATTCCCCTTACTAACCATGAATTCCAGTGAGGTCGCGGTGAGGTCGTTATAATTCACCTATATATTATATATATATATATAGATAGAGCGAACACGTACTAGGCTTATAGCTTACTTAGTAGATGGTTTATAACCCATCTATAAGCGATATATTATATAGGGGAAAATCCATATATAACCGGGGGTATTGCCCATTTACTAAGTGGGATGCAGCCCTAGGGCCGTAGGGATCCGTAGGGATCCGTTGTATGCCGCTGTGGGTTGATGAAGTTGATGGTGATAGAATGAACGGTGGATTGGGCCCAACCATATCAGGAATGGTATGATATATCTGGGTAAATTATGGGAAAAATGAGGCAATGATGGTTAATATACTGTTAATAATGGTTAATATATGGCTATTATATGGGTAATGATCTTGAATAATATGGTTTATCAATGATTACTGGTTGGTGGTTGAGCCCTACCCCTCTGAAAAATATGAGTTAGTCTGTTGGGATGATGAAATGCTCAATATATGGAAAAAACAAATGAGCTACCCTCTGGTAACTTGACAGTTTGCTATGGACAATGGCAATAGAAATAGATGATTTACTCATTAAACATTGCGGTTTTCCATAGCTATGTTAGTTTACCAAAGGGTAATTGTGATTCCAAAGATCTTGCCAAAGACAGCACCATGCAGTCTACTTGATTTACTTTCCAGAACCTTGGATGTTTTGCTTCGCCATTGGATCGAGACTCGAGGGGTGTGTGTGCCAGGTGTGAAAAGGTGTGCGCTCAGCGTTGTGTGCCATGTTGAGTCGTTGTTAGAACCCCTTTAGCAGTTACAGTTGGTGGCGCGGAGCCTGATTGAAGTTCAGGATGTCTGGTAGCCGTCAATGGCAAGGACGTAGACAGAATGATGATGATGAGGATGAAGAAGAAGAGGATTCTTCATACCAAAGTAGGAGTAGTGTTTCCACTGGAAGAGACAATAGAAAGGGATCGGCAGGGCCACCGCCGACATATGACGGGAGCAGAGAACCTGGAGTGTTTGAAGAGTTCAGGGTGAGAGCCAGACTTTGGCTTTTCACGACAAACCTGGAGGACAAGGCACGTGGACCTAGGATCATGCAAGCCCTGTCAGGCAAGGCCTTTGAGAGTGTGAGACACCTGATTGATGATCAGGAATGGCTGGACTCACCAAACAATGGTGAAAAACTGATCGAATTGCTTGCTCGTCCAGAGTACTACGGCAAGGAGGAGCTGGAGTCACTGTATCATGCCATGCATAAGCTTTTCTACTCTGATCTGCGCAGGGATGATGATGATCTACCAGCTTTTAGAAGTCGTTTTGAGCAGGCAGTTCGAAAGATCAAGAAGCACCATGTGAGTTTGCCACCGGAAGCCTTAGGATTTCTCTTCTTGAAACAGTCAAAGATCACAGGTGAGAGCCTTGAACGTATCATCACTCTGACGAATGGCGATTTGAAGTTTGACTCTGTTGTAGATGCTTTGAGAAAAATCAAAATGCGTTTGCTGGATGGAGAAGAGTCTGCCAAGAAGCGTCACGTTTGGGTGCAGGATACAATCGATGAGAGAGATGAGTCGGTAGGTGATGATGTCCCACAGGTTCCTGAAGATGAGGAACTTGACATGATCCAAAGTGCCATCGCCGAACTCGATGGAGAAGATGCCACCGTAGGTGAAGTGACCGAAGATGGAGCCCGTGAGATCTTGATGACCCTGATCAAGAATAAGATTTCCAAGCCTCAGGTGATGTCATATAAACAGGTTCAGCAACAGAAACGTGAAGTCAAGAACTCCCGTGGTTTTCGTCCGGTAGGCAATGCACAGAATGCTGGCAGTGGCACAATGCGCAGAGATTTGCAACAGCTGAAAGCTGTTACAAGATGCAAGTCTTGCAATGAACTAGGACATTGGCACCGTGAATGTCCGCACAAGCAAGGTAGCAAAAGTAGCTCTGTCACCAATGCCAGCTCCGGTTCCAGTGGCTCAACAGCCGATGGCTGGTGGTCCATTGTGCAGCCCGTGGATGAGCCTGAGGAGAACCGATCCGATGTCATGCAACCTGCCACGGAATAGGAAACATGTCCCATGGTCATATGGAATGTTGATAACCACCAAGAAAGTATCAGCAGGGTCATGGGATTTGAAAAGTTTTCACCACACATGAAGCTTGTCGTCAGGCAGGTGTTGCAGAGTTTTCCCAGTGGATTTGTCAAGCACCACACACCCCTCGTGTCAAAAGTACAGAGCATTGAGCCATCAAATGCACAGAGTTTGGACAGATCGGCCGTAGCAACTGAAGCGTTCACTGAATCGTTTCCTGCAATTGTGGAAGAAGGTTACGCAGTCATGGACACCGGTTGTCAACGATCTGCCATCGGACTCAATACTTTAAACAAGTTGCAGAAATTTCTTCCATCGGATTTGCCAATCAAATTTTTGAATCGCAAGTTTCGTTTTGCAGGGATCGGTGGAGAAACTGTCACCAACCGAGTGGCATTGATACCAGTTTGTTTTGGCCGACGTCCGGGAGTAGTTCATGCAGCAGTTCTCGAGGACACACCAGATGCCCCGTTTTTGCTATCACTTCCTATCCTGAAGGCATTGGAGTCGCAAGTCCATTTGTCCAAGTCCATGCTTAGGTACCATGCAATCGGAGAAGAAGGTGTCATGTTTTACAATCACAGGGGTCAGTTGTGTCTTCGTCTTTTTGATTTTCAAACAGTGCCGGCAGATCAACCTAGCACCCACTGGATGCCGAAGAAAATCATTGGAGACGAGTGTCAAGTTTTCATGCTGCAGCCAGAGTCAGCCGACATGCAATCCCAGATGGAGTCCGAATCCAAACCAGTGCAGTTTCATGAGCCCAGTGATCAGTTGTTTAATGGGGATAATTTTGACTATAAGTATCAACTGAATAACAGGGAGAATAACCAAGAGGGTTATCGTAACGATATTCAGTCAACGTTGAACATGCCAAATCACTCACACCACTCAGAAGCCAGAACAGCATCAAGCGTTGCAGAGACCCCAAACGTTCCTGTGACTGATCCTCCGTCAAGTCAATTTGAACATGGACGAGATGTCAGAATTCCGTGGAAACAAGAGAGCTTGCACCAGCCATCCGGAAGTGAAGCCCCGATATGTGCACAAGTGGTTTCGCATGACCAACAAGCTCCGGATTCAGCATCATGTGGAAATGGTGCTCAAAGTGCTGATCAGCCTCTCAATGCCGTTGATGTCAATTCTCAAGCAGGTACTGGCAATGATGATGCGTGTGGCCGAGATCGAAGAGATGGAGGTCCTTCAGGACATGATGGAGGAGATGATCCAAGAGAAAAAGAACATGGAGAAGGGCAAAAGTTCCAAGAAGTCGCACAAGGCCAGCAGTGTGACCAGCTTCGAACTGATCTCAGGAGGTTCGGAAGTCAGCTGGATGGGAAACCACAAGTCACACCAGTCGAAGTCCAAGGATCACCGAGCCAGCAGTTCCAACCAGATGGCCAGTTTTCCCGATCATCTGGATCGAAGATGCTTTTGCGGACTGGAGCCAGTGCTGCTGACATGCCGGAAGGAGGGTCTGAACTTCATGAGAAGGTTCTACCGATGTCCCAAGAATCCCAACGATGGGAACCAGTGCCAGTTCTTTCAATGGACAGAAGACACCAAGGCCGAGGAGTACGAGAAGCTATACGCCCACAGTGCTTCTTCAACCAGGTCCAAGAAGTCCAAGAACACAAAGAAGCAGTCCGAGAGCACCTCAGAGAGCGAATCCAGCGACTGCGATCGCAAAGGCAAGGGCGTGAAGAGCTCTTCCAAAAGTCATCGAACAAACACCACCAGGGTGACATCGATGGCAGATCTGGCCAACTGCGAGCATCAGTGGAATCGTCGTGGGACGAACGATCGACAGAGTATGAGAACGTGTCATCGGTGCGGCTTGGAGGAGAAGATCCGCTACAAGGATAGCAAGCTCACCCAACGATGGATCGATGTGAGCACTCTGAAGAAGTCCGGCAGACCTCGTGCAGCCAGTCCGTAGATTTGAAGCCAGGAGTTCGCAAAAGAATCCTAGGGGAGATCCAATCAAAAATTGATGCATTAGAAAAAGAGACTGCTCCTTCTGATTCCCAAGAAAATTTACCATCCAGTCTGTTGGAGGAGATGATGCATCTTAGATTGGTAGGTGAGGTGTTCAGTCCCGAAAGGTTCACCAAGCGAGCTCAGCAATTCGAATTGTCAGCCGGCCGTGCGTTTGACCTGCAACTGGGCGACCAGTTTCTGTGCCCAAAGAATCGGAAACTATGCATTGAACATATCCTGAATGAAGATTATGGTCTGGTTGTAGTGACACCTCCTTGTACCATGTTCTCTTTACCAAGGAATCATGTTTCCAGGATCCAGAGTTCATGCGTCGATATCAAGAGGCACTTTGCTTGCTCAAGTTTGCGGTGGTCATTTGTCAAATTCAGGAGAGGCGGGGTAGATCTTACTTATTTGAACAACCATGGAATGCCCTTTCCTGGAAAGAAACTTGTGTGAAACGACTGCTCAATCAGCCTGAAAGCATTCTTGTCCGAACCGACCAGTGCATGTTTGGACAGCAAGATCGAGAAGGACATTACATTCGTAAACGTACTGGCTTTCTGACCAACAATTCCCATGTTGCAAGTGCACTTCGAAGAACATGTAAAAATGCACACAGGCATCAACCATGTGTAGGTCAGAGCAAGGGTTTTGCAAGAGCTTCACAAGCAGCTCGTTACACAAGTTCACTTGTCAATGCCGTCCTGAGGGCTTATGCAAGGTCCTGCAAGTCATCGGAAGAGTTGCAGGTGTATCACATGAGCCATGTTCAATGCGAGTACCGATGTCCCGATGGGTCAATGCAACCAATCCAGATCACTCATACCCTGAGGTCATCCCATTCCATGAATGAACATAGCCATCCAGAGAGTCAAATGAGCGTTGATCCTGTGGACGTGCAAGTTCAATTCATCAATGCGAACAGCCTGCATCAATTTGCCCTCGATGAAGTAGCCGTGGCGGAGTCATCCGGTACAATGCCAGAGCTTAGTGAAATCGAAAATCAAGAAGTTCAACAACTATCACCCTTACAAAGGAAAACCATAAATGGGGAACTAGAAAGAGCTCACCGTGGTATGGGACATCCACATCATGATAGATTCCTCAGAATACTTCGTTTGGGTGGTGCTTCTTCAGCAGTACTTGGCCTGGCAAAATTGTATGAATGTTCACAGTGCAAAGAGAGTGCAAGACCAAAGCCTTGGAGGCGTGCAGCACCTCCTCGTGAACTCAGTTTCAACCAGGTTGTGGGAGTTGATACTTTGACCGTCAAACATCATGAAGTCAGCGTTCGCTGTTTGAACATCATTTGTTGGGGTACCCGATATCAAATGATTGTCCCATTGCCTGGAGACAAAGCCTCAGATGCCCGAGCAGCATATCGTACTTGGCTCAAAATGTTTGGTCCACCACAGGTGATAAAACCTGATATGGGAACAGAATTCCAGGGTGATTTCTTGTATCGTTGCACCACTGACGGTAGTGAAGTAGATACATCAAGTCTCGAGAGCCCAACACAAAATTCCATTACCGAACGTGAGGGAGGTGCCTTCAAAAACATGTTCAGTAAAGCTAGTTTGGATTATGGTCCCACCGAAGATCCTCACGAAATTGCTGAACTGATTGACACCGTCACCATGTGCAAGAATCGCCTCACCCATATTGGTGGATACTCTGCCATGCATCGAGTGTTCGGTTACACTCCAGCCATGCCTGGTGATATCCTGATGCATCGAGACCAAGAGAGCAATCATGCCCATGATTCACTTATGCAGATAGGAGATATCACCCTTCAGAAACAAGCTCGCATGAGGGAATGTGCAGGTAAAGCCTTCTTTGCATCAGAATGTGCCAACGCTATCCGCCGAGCTGTAGCCAGTGGACATCGCAAGACCGACAACTTCGAAGTAGGTCAGTTGGTCTACTTCTGGTCCACCGGACACTTTAATAAAGTGGCCACGAGACATTCTGCAGCCAGGAAACCCAATCATGCATTTTGGCATGGACCATGCAGAGTGATTGCAACTCAGTATCCAACTAGCATATATATTGCATATCAAGGTAGACTCGTCAAAGCAGCTCCTGAACAATGCAGAATGTGCAGCAGAGATGAGGATGCCGCATGCAGTACTGTGCTTCAAACACTGTGTGCAACCCGTGATGCCCTTAGAAATCACAACATCAGCGGAGTCAGTGATATCCGAGGTGAAGAAAGACCCATGTTTCCAGAAGAACACCCAACCGGGAAGAAGAGATACTGCAGTAAGAAACCTTCTACTATCACTTCCAAATATCCCAGATTAGAACTTCCTGATTCAACACAACATCATCCAATTCCAATGGAACCTGAATTAACGTACTCACCATCAATTGCCCCCAGTCAAGCCGAAATCCCAACTGATGTAGAGACAGAAGTATATGACAGTGATCAAGAAATGCTCCTTGAAAACCTAGAATTCCCCAACCAAGAAATTTTCCTCAATGAAAATCAAGACAAAAAGTGCCCCAATAGACCCGACATAAATAAGAGAGCCCAGAAGGAAATCAAACTAAGGGATCTAGATTCTCAAGATCATGAACGATTCAGACAAGCCATCCAAAAAGAATGGAAGACCAATCTTGACAATGGAGCCATCAGTGTAGTTGCGGCATCCGAAGCAATGAGAATCCGACAACAATTGCCGCATCGGATCATGCAGAGCCGTTTGTTGCACGTGGCCAAACCAATTGATGACATGAGCCAGGTCGAACCATCTCAAGTGCTGAACTGCAGTCCCAATGGGGTACCATGTAAAGCCAAAACACGTTGGGTAGCCAGAGGGGATAAAGATCCTGATATCTTTTCTGTTTGCTCGTCATCACCAGTAATCCATAGAGATACTTTCATGTTAGGATTGCAGGCAATCAGTTCCATGCAGTGGGGAATCCATTTTGCAGACTTCAGCCAGGCATTTATGCAAGGCGATGCATTGCGACGTGAACAGCCACTGTATTGCGAGCCTCCTGAGAGAGAACTCCTTGGAATACCACCTGGATGCCTAATTGAAATTAGAAAAACGGTTTATGGTCTGGTTGATGCACCCTTCAGATGGAATCAACACTTAGATGCCTCTTTGCGAAAACTTGGATACAAACCATCCATACTGGACCCATGTTGTTACATGTTGCACTCACCAGCAAATGTTGGAGACAATGTCAAAACACAACTTGAGGGAATCATCATGGTAGCCACGGATGATTTAGTAAGTGGTGGAAATCAAAGACATCAATCCCTGATGAATCAGCTCAAATCACAGTATAAGTTTGGTAAGTGGGAGTACGATAGGGGGAGATTCTGTGGTAAAGATCTTATGCAACAAAAAGATTTTTCCATTTTCGTGACCCAAGAATACTATACCGAACAAAAATGCAGAGAAAAGATTCACATTCCAAAAGGTGTCTCAAATGATGATCCATGTACCACTCAACAAACTCAAAGTCTCAGAGAAAAGGTTGGAGCACTCAGCTGGTTAGCGAAGGAGACCAGGGTTGATATTGCAGGAAGCGTATCGTTGTTGATGCAAGCTTTTCCCACTCCAAAAATCAGTGATCTTAAGATGTGCAATAAAGTCTTGAAAGAAGCTGTTTTATATAAAGATTTGGGAATCACCATTCGAAACATTCCGCCAGAAAGTGTTTGCATCGTAGTGTCATCCGACGCTGCATGGGCCAATGCACAAGACCTTGAAGGTAGCCATAAGTCCCAGGCGGGTTATGTGGTTTTATCGACTGATCGACAGATGTTACAAGGTCAAGAGGCCACTTTCTCCATGATCGGATGGAAGAGTCACACCTTAAAGCGTAGAACAGTTTCAACTCTCAGCGCCGAAACTCAAGGCATTGTGGAAAGTGCTGCAGTGGCATGTTGGTATCGGTATTTGATAGCTGAAATGTTTTACAAAGACTTGGTGACGTCTAGCGGAATCGATTGGGAAACTATGCTGGAACCTCTTGAATTTGGAATTGTGACGGATGCCAAGTCTGTCTATGATGCACTAACCAATTCCACTGGTGTGTCTAGCTCAACTGACAAACGTACAGCCATTGACCTTGCGATCATTCGAGAGTACTTGAGACGTCATAATGGATGCATCAGATGGATCGATGGTACTGTACAGTTGGCAGATTCTCTCACCAAATACATGGCTGCTGATTTTCTCAGATCAGTTTTGTCACGAGGTTCATATCAACTACGAGCGGAATACGATACTCTAAACCTCAGGCAACAAGCAAGAGCGGAAAAACAAAAACGAAAAGTAAATCAACAATAAAGACTTGGGAATGTGATTCCAAAGATCTTGCCAAAGACAGCACCATGCAGTCTACTTGATTTACTTTCCAGAACCTTGGATGTTTTGCTTCGCCATTGGATCGAGACTCGAGGGGTGTGTGTGCCAGGTGTGAAAAGGTGTGCACTCAGCGTTGTGTGCCATGTTGAGTCGTTGTTAGAACCCCTTTAGCAGTTACAGTAATAGAGGGTATATCTGGATAAATTATAATAATTCTCTAACCTGAATCTTGCAGCCATTTGGGGGTGATTTCCCTTATTAAGCATGATTTCCAGTGAGGGAGAACAGTGAGGTCGATATAATTTACCCATAATTATATACAATGTGAGGCCCCCCAGTTATATGTTGGTTTATAAGCCCCAGTAACTATAGTTATAAGTACCGTAAACCATAGTTATTGGAGTTATTTGCACCAACTGAACGCTATCTTGGGGGCCTCACATTGTATATCTATTCCAACAAATGGAATCAATGGATCTGAAATCTAAAGCGGATGCAGTGGCGTATATGATTCAATGCTGCTCTGTGCTTATGACAATACTCATATGTTCCATGGTCAAAAGATGGTGTATGGGTTATGGTCATCCATATTGGAAATCATTATCATCTGGTTGGTGGTTTCAACCCCTCTGAAAAAATATGAGTTCTTCAGTTGGGATTATGACATTCCCAATATATGGGAACATAAAAGCCATGTTCCAAACCACCAACCAGTCATGGGTTTATGAATCCTTATTACTGGACTCACAACCATACCCCTAATATTGGCAATCTGCCCCACTTTCGACTACGGCATTTTTTTGGAGGTTTCCTAAAGTGGGAGTACCCCCAAATCATCTAATTCTAACAGTATTTTCTATTGTAAACCATCCATTTTGGATTACTCCCCATTTATGGAAACCTCCATATTTTTTAGGCCTATTTTTCAGGCCTATGTAAGGGAATATACACCCAAAATATGGCCAAACATATGGTACAGTACCTTCATTTTATGATCCTAAAAATCCCATTGAATTATGTATATCACCAGTTACATAGATATGAACATATTATATAGTGAATTATGGTAATATTATATATAGCACCAATGGGTGCTACCCAGCTCTTATTATGTAAATATCCAGTTATATAGATCCAAAATGGGTAACAACATGTACCTACAATGCCTGGGATGCACCCTAAAGGAAGCGAAGGCTCAAGACCAAGCACAGCAGGTTCAAATGTTCGATGACCATCCTGGGACCACAGCAACCGCAGGCTAACCGGGCCCCAAGGTGAAATAATAATCCCTATTAAATGGTATAATAAACCAGCACAATAATGTATAATCAAATGGTATATGGTATAATAATCAATATTAATGGTATATGTATAAATCTGGATGGTTCAGAATGGGCCCTTGATCTAGAAAAAATGGATTATAGATACAATAACAATCCCTATTTTCAACCAGTTAATAATGGAATCATACCAATCAGCTATAATTCCACTACAAGTGCTTGGTATATTTAATCCAATACAAATGGTTTGACATAAATAATTCAATACAACCCACTATTGAAATTCATCACCAATGAACAGTTGAGCCATTGAAAATACCCATCCCATCTTGTTATACTAGTTGGTGAAAACGGTTTCCCTAGGATGGGTTGTCATAATCCCAACTCCCTGTATTAACTGGAAAGATCTGGAAGGTTACTGGAGGGTTGTCATGTTTGCATGAGTTTGCACCCGTCTAGTGCGCCAAGAACCCTACAATGTGAGGCCCCCCAGTTATAAGTTGGTTAAGATTCGCCCCAGTAACTATAGTTATTTGCGTACCATAAACCATAGTTATTGGAGTTATTTGCACAACTGAACGCTATCGTGGCCGGGGGCCTCACAAATTGTATGATCCCTATGTTAAGGTGTGTTTTTCAGTGCGTCTGAAAATGGGTCCCCCAATTTGTAATGAAAATTCACCATGGGATTTTAGGGTACCCAATGTCTGGTAATCAGCTCCATGGCGTGCTGGAAAATCCCATCCCGGCCTAGGCCGTTGTCTTTATGATTTCCCCAAAACAAAACCAAAGTTACCATCTGGTTATGACTAACAGTTTGCCATGGAAAGATCCACCATTTGTAATAGGTAAACCATCTATTTCTATGGGCCATCTATGTTAAATAACCAGAGGGTACATCGGATTTTCGATTGCAATCTTTAATTCAATGGATTGGTTTGTTCGGGAAAATCTGAACCGGAAACCATCGATTTTCCCATGAAAAGTATGTTTTTTTCCTGTATCATTTCCATTACCCTCTGGTAAACATACAAAAAGCTATTGAACATGGCCTTTTGAAATAGTTGGTTTACCCAGCTATAAAATAGTGGATCTTTCCATAGCTATGGGACTTTACCTACCGGATAAACCATTGAAAGAGGCTCTCCACCGTTGATCCCATCGCCCATCTCATCCCCTGGATCTCAGGACCGGAGTGTGCCATGGCATGGTCAAGTTGGGGATGAACATACTTCATTTTTCACCACGGTTTATGATACATATAACTATATTAACTACACATGATATATATATATATATATATCCCAGAGGATCCATGTATGGAATATTTACCTACATTGACCCCTAAAGTAATTTAAAATAATCCCAATGTAGGTAAATATTCCATACATGGATCCTTAGGGTATATTTATTTATTTATTTTTTTTATGATTATATTATATATTAGTAACTATATTAGTAACTGTATGTGTGAGTATATATTAAAACTATATTAGTAACTACATATTTGTTCATCCGTGTTTATTTCCAGCAACGTTTTTCACGCCATCCAACCCATGGGAATCCCCTCACGGGACGTAACGGCTACGTGAAGTTGTTATACCATGTGGTTATGACTAACATAGCCATGGAACATCACTTAAAAATGGAAGTTTCTAGCGAAAATCATCTATAAATGGGCCATCTATACCATGGCTATGTTAGTCATAACCAGAGGCTACGTGAAGTTGTTATAATTCAATAACATTCATCCAGAATACGTACGGAAAAACCTTTGCGGCCAGTAACTGCTTTGCTCTGTTTCAGAGGTTATCACTACCAGGGATCCCTACAGATCCCAACCAGTATCCAAACCAGCAGCAAAAACAATCAAAAAAACACCGTCGAGCGTCATTCTAGCATCTTGAATTGAGAGTCGCGCGTAGAACTCCTTAGGTCAGTGACAAAAATGGGTGCCGCATCTGCCATGGTGTGCACATCATCCTTACTCGTTCAGATCGTGGAAACAAGTATCAAAAAATCCAAACAAAATAAACAAATCCAGCATATCTAATCCTAAAATTCGAAAAATAAAACAATGAACAGTAGTTACTGTATATATTTGGAATGAAATGAACTTACATGAAATTAAAATGAACTTATATTTGGAATGTTGCAGGAGTGTCCCGATAAGGAATGTCCCCCTCCATAGACAAGATTTGAACAGCTTACAGTCCATGGAAACGTGAAAATCCTCGAACTAAGTGAGGATTTTTCCGCAAATCATGTTTGATGAAACCAGAGAGTAACCCTTTCTAAGTTGCTTGAAATCCACATTTTCGTTGTATGAACAGCCTGGTATTTCAGTTGTGTCGACTTCGTAAATTCTTGCAAACCAAAGACTCACTCCCCATGTCCACTTTGGTGCTTTTTTTGTGGAGAAAACAAAATGGATCGCGTACTTTGATTTTGGCCATGAAATTCTTTGACGTGTCTCCCCACTCTCCTATATTCAGATAAATGAAATTATTTTGACAAGAAAGGAGGGCCGGTTGCTGCTTGTATACTGTTTGCTATTGGCGATCAAACACAGGCTACGGGGGTTTAGGCTTTCAGTTAGACGGCTCTATCCCCATCATCCTTGATCATAACGAGAGCCAAATTGATGTTTGATCATGTTCTCACCAGGGTTGCTTGCAACATCCCAGATAAACACCTCAGACTTTTTTTGGGGAAGCAATCCTTTGCCTCTTGAGATTCTTTACAAAAAACCGAGATTGTCTCTCGACGAAAAGAGCTCAATGCTGATGAACTCCTACCAAAGATCAGAAGGTGCCATATCCGTCTCAGTCGGACCTGTTTCAAGCACCAGATCCTTGTGAGCTTCCAAAAGTTCAAACACCTTCTTGAAGAATGTCTCCGTAGCCCCTGTGTCCTCTTCGATCAGCTCCTCCATCTGTGTGGGAGAGAAGAAGAACTCGTTGGAATAGAATGTCTTCAGTTCACATGCTGCTGCCTCCAGTGCTCCTTTGGTGTCTTGAACAGTCGGAAAAGTCACTGTGGCCCCAGGAACCAAGAATTTCACCAGTTTCTCCACCTCTTCATGGAGCTCCAAGATCTCTCCTCGATATCCTGCATGCTTGATCTTGGAGATGGCCGAGAAGCAATCAGTGCCAACGAATCCTTCATTGATTCCCTCGAGATAGCTTTCTTTGACTCGCGTAAATTGATGTGAATATTGGCCTTTTTGAGCTGGTTTCCTAAAAGAATGGGCTACCCATTCTACACTGCTGGAAATTCCTCCAGCACTGCTGGATTGGTGGTTGAGCCACCTAGCCCTCTGAAAAATTCATCAGTTCGCCAGTTGGCATTATGATTCATTCCAAACTGAATGGAAAAATACCCTTTGGTAGACTGTCCCATAACTATGGAACATCACCATTTTTAATAGGTAAGGTAAATCAACTATAAATGGACCATTTTCAATAGCTATGTTTGTTTACCAGAGGGTAATCCAAATCTTCCAAAGCACCAACCAGAATTTCTCGCTCTCTTCACCATTTTTTTTTGGTGATTTTCCATGAGATTTCTCAGAAATCAATTGGGGTACCCCTGTAGGAAAGCTCCAAATCATATTAGGTCAAATCAGCAATGTCACCACCAACAGGTGGGAGCAACTCTGTTCAAGTTGCCACGTGGGATATCCCCTATAAATATTTGACAATCTCAAAGTCTATTGTTGGTTATAGATATCCCATTTAATATCTCGATTCTATTCTCATCAATCATGGTTGTATCCTGATGACTGTAATGTGGTAAATCCAATACTAAGCCATACACAGCTCTACTACAGGTAGTACAAACTAATTATACCCATATATGGGTGGTTGATTTTTGGGTCTACTAAGTCTACTATTCTTAATTCCCTATATGTTGATTACCCTCTGGTAATTTAACATAGCTGTTGAAAATGGCCCATGTCTAGTTGATTTACCTATTAAAGATGGTGATTTCCATAGCTATGTTTTTCCAGAGGAATCATATAAGCACCCATGTTTGGCTAATGAAATCACCAAGTTCCAATGTCGTTCGCTCATCAAATCATCACATGTTCCCCTCTTTTACGGAGAAAGAGAATACTTGGAAGCACAGTTCCACTTACAAGTGAATATGTTGTATAGTCAATGGCCATTTCAGGAACCTAAATTGGAGGTACCTACCATATATAAGGCCTATATAAGGCCCTATGTAAGGGAAATTCACATTGATATAGGGCTTCTATCCCAACTTATGCCATGGTCACCGGCATGGTTACACCACAAGTGGTCCAAGTGTATCCTGCCATGAGTCTTCACTCGTCTCATCGTGGCTTCTCTTATCCATCCTAGGGTGCAACATCGTGCAACCGTGCAACCGCTGGTGGTGACAACCCCCCTTTACCCTCCAGCAACCTGAGGATGGATCTAAAACTTGTAGGGTAAACCAATAAACCACCCCATTTTTGATGGTTTATACAACCTATTTGTGGTGATTTGGGGTATGGTTTATTATTGTCTTACCCACATTATACCATGTTTTATGAGCGGGGGATTACATCCCAATATACCCACTATTTTGGTTTGGCCTGGATTGCCTCCCCATCTAAGCTAACAAAGCGACATCCCCCGGTTATTAGTGTCGAATCGAAGAACAATTATCCAAGCATGCAAGGTGGTTCCACCCTGTTACAAGTCGATTTATAACCCCTATCCTCTGGTAAACTAACATAACTATGAACAATTGCAATTGTTTAATGGGTAAATCAACTATAATGGCAATTTTCAATAGCTATGTTGGTTTACCCGAGGGTAACTAGTTCGATATACCTACCATGAACCCAACAGTTATTGGAGTTGTTTGCACCTTGCTATCATAAACCAGCTTTTTTAATGCCAATCTTTGGGAGTTAACCCCCCAATCTTTAGACCAAATGGTGATCTGGTTGCTTCCGAAAACACAAAAGGTTGAAGTTAGATGCCTCCCAGGCATTGTCATTTTTTTTGACCCATGGTCCATATAACTTGAGATACGTCTCCAACATAGCTGTCTATATGTATGTGTGTATGTGTATATGTACATATAATTATGTATACATATGTATACATATGTATATATATATATAGTTCAATACGTTTGTACAATTGTACACATGATTACAATCGATTGCATGTATATCCAAGAAACATGCCAGTATGTGAGAAAACACACCTCCACACACACACAAATGAGCCAAATGCGACAGAAAACAGGTGAAGAGATGGTGTTTCTCTGGCTGAACATGTCTGGCTGGTGGTTTCAACCCCTCTGAAAAATGTTAGTGAGTTGGGATGATTATTCCCAATATATGGAAAAACAAAAAACTTCCAAACCACCAACCAGAAGACAAACAAACATTGAATTGACCATTGATGTCCTGCTGTAAACCACACTTTCATGTTCTGAAGCCTGCGAAAAATCCGCTGGTTTCAATGGCTCTTACAATGGCACTTGGTGGTCTGCCCTGTTTAGCAAGTAGAACATATTCTTGGTTTTGCCAGTGCGATAAGCAGGGTTTGCGCACCCTGTATATAATCTATATCAAATCTGGTGTACAATACTACTTGCAGTACTTAACAGGTGAATCACCAAGCATTTAACAAAAAACTTACGGATGAGAATAGGATGTGTTGTGACAAAATTTAGCTCCAATGAGCCCTAGTATAACCCCATCATCATATATGGTGATAGCATGTGATAATTTGATTCTGTGATAACCTACCTGCTTCTGGTGGCTAAATCTCTTTTTCTATTAACTAAGTTCCGTCCTTTGCTAATCAAATCCCACCTATGTTGTTTTTTTCCAATTCAATGCCCGTTTTTGCGCTCATAAACTCTGATTAATAGTTAACACAATAATAAACCATCCCCCAAATCACCATAGATACGTGGTATAAACCATTCGCAAATGGGTTGTTTATTATTGTTTTAACCACATTATTCTCATTAAATCGCCACTACACTTTGTAAATCTTTGTAATATAGCTAGCTCCACTCCATGCTGTTCCCAGTTGCCTCTCTCCATCTGAAAGTTTCTTCAGCACATACCCGGTAGGACTTCGCCTCCTGATGATTGAGCCCCCCAAACAGTTATCACCACACCCCACCCCTACCTATCATCAAAATATAGGCATCAAGCCTGTGAGTACATGAGCACTGCGCATCACATGCAACATCATTCATTGCGTGCCATATGGTAAGTCAATGCACAGCAAATGTAACACGTAACATGTAACCCATATATGGTGGTTTCCTAAAATAGGGGTACCCTATTTATCATCCATTTTAATAGGATTTTCCATGATAAACCATCCATTTGGGGGTACCACCATTTATGGAACCCCCCATGTCCCATTACATTCCCATAAAATCCTTCCATATGTTTCCCCTAGTAGATAATATCATGAATATATGTAAATATCATTAAATACTCATTAATCACCATTAATCCATACTGGGGACCCCCCATTTATGGAAACCTCCATGTCGTTTTGCTCTGTATCGCTCGTGCTGGCGTGAACTGTTTGGACGAGTGAGATGCCAATGGATGAAACCTCCTGGAAACTCAAAAAGATCAACTAGTTTCTTGCTGCAACAGGTATGGCGATATCAACGTATAGAAATATAATATAATATAATATAATATAATATACTATAATATAATGTATTATATATATATTATTTGTATATGGTATGGATTAAAACTCATGATACTACATTTGGGTGGATGAACATGCAGGCTTCGTCCTGATCCTCTCACGCTCGTTGATCTCCTGGAGGAATGAGGCCGTAAAAACGCGGCCGGGCAAGCCCGGTTCATGCTTGGTTCATGATGGGTTTAACCATGAAACATGGGGGATTACCCTCCTAATAATGGGTATTTATGATGATTTATGGGGATTTATGATGATTTATGGGGATTTATGATGATTTATGGGGATTTATGATGATTTATGGGGATTTATAGGGATTTATAGGGGATATAATGGATAATACCCTCTGGTTATGTCAAACATAGCTATTGAAAATGACCATAGAAATAGTGGATTTACCCACTGAAAATGGTGGATCTTTCCATAGTTATGGGACAGTGTACCAGAGGGTAAAGCCACTGATCAACCATCCGTTCTCGGACATTATAGGGAGAATATATAGCTTGAGATAGGATAATCATTGACATCGGATGACAGTAGGATGATATTAAAACAAAACAACTACAGCAGAATGAATCATCCCCTCGCTATCCCGTCGCTATACGGGGACGATGTTGGCGAATGCTATGCGAATTGATGGCGCAACACCAAATGACCCATTGAAAAAGAAGAAGTTGAAGATCCAACCAGTAGGAATTGGTAACCCCTCTCAAGCACTACAAATGGACCGAATGGATGTCATTGGAAAATTTTGGGCGCTGCTCTGACAAAGACAAGCACCCTTGATAGAAATGTCAAAGTTCACCAACAGCAGAAAGGATTCAAACCGGTACCAATATGAAACATGGTGATCAAGCAGCAAACATATGATGGATGCTGGTTGGTGGTTGAGCCTACCCCTCTGAAAAATGATGGAGTTCGTCAGTTGGGATGATGAAATTCCCAACTGAATGGAAAAATAAAAGCCATGTTCCAAACCACCAACCAGATATGATCGATGCATAGTATCTTGAAAATATGAAACCCACTCCCCTCTATTGTGAAGGAACTACAGCATGCGTGTTTACTGTCCTCATATGGCCATTTGCTGGAACAGTTTCCTGAACCTTTGGCAATCAATGACAATGGACAAATCCAATGTCTTTTACCCTCCGGTAATCAAACATGGCACTTCTCGAACTCCACTATAAATAGGCCATTAAAGGTGGACACTTCTGTATAGATGGGGATTTGTCATTGCCATGTTTGATTACCAAATGGTAAGACGATTGTCGATCTTTAGTCAAATTGCCATAGGCAAATCAGGCCAGACTTCCAACATTGGTTCGTGGCAGAGGACTCACAAGGTTTCATAAAGGTTTCCAATTAATGTAGCCGCCATGGCAGTGGGATTTCTTCCATACTCCTCAATTAAAACTGCAACCCGTGGCAAGCAATGAACAGAACAAAATACCAACTCTCAGCAACCAAACACCAAAGTGGTTGTGTTTTCTGATCACATTTGACGCATTTGGGCTGGTCCGTAGGCTATGCCATTCCAATGGTGTATAATCATGCTGCCTATTGACAATTATTGGCAAATTTTATCAATTACCCTCTGGTAATTTAACATAATTAAAAATGGTGATTTTCCATAGTTACGTTAGTTTACCAGAGAGTATGCCATATCCTCCATTTCTGGGTAACCCTGCAACTCCATGTCACATTGCTGGTTTTTTTCAAAATGTATATCCCCGTGCATCCCGTTTTTCTATCACCATAAATCTGGGATGAAAAAATGGTTGGTTTTTTGTAACATTTTATAACCTCATCAATTGATGAATGATCATGTTGCCTGCTAATCTTTCTAAAAATATTGCACTATTTCATTGGTTAATGATCATTTTACCTCATCCATTTAAAAATCATTTCATTGGTCAATTCATGATTAAAAAACAGAAAACATTATACCAATGGACGATCATTTTGCCAATGACATACAGTAAACAGTTTTTGCCAATTCATTGGATTCCATCGGCTAATGATGTCATTTTACCATATTTGACCTATTTTTTAAAAAAAAAACAGTTTTATGTGTGTAGAGCAATGCCATATATGTTTACCATCCCCCAGTCAGCAGCACTTTATTTATAGGTGGTATAAACGTTCCATTCCCGGGATTTAACCGTTGCCTCGAGGTGGTATACCAGTGGTTTTCACATGGCTTGATCCATATTAAAACACATGGCTCATTAATGGCTATTCTAATGGAAATATAGTGGGAAAATACATGAACATACCATATGATTGGAAACTTTCATATATTATTGGTGGTTGAGCCCTACCCCTCTGAAAAATGATGGAGTGAAAGTCAGTTGGGATGATGAAATTCCCAACTGAATGGAAAAATAAAATTCATGTTCCAAACCACCAACCAGATATTAAAAAAACCTCGCCAATCTTAGATACCCTGCAAAAAATGACAAATTCTTAGCTGGTGAACGTAGATAATCCCATTGATACCGAAAGACTAAAGGATTAGTTTCTACCCATCTAAGATTGACCTAGAAAAACAGTAAGGTCATTGGGTAATTATCATTTTACATATTAAAAACACAAATCCTAGATATAGTCAATATAACTGATGATATTTCCATTCATTGGGTTCCTTTGGTTAATGATCATTTTGCCATTGTTTTTTTCCCTATGAAAAGAACCATAAAATCATTGCACATTTTCCCAGTCTACCCGCGGTCCTCAAAGCTTCGGACAAGATCTTTTGAAGCGTTGGACAACGACTTAAGTGGCAGCACCTGACGATGAAACCACCGTGGTGTATCCCAAAAATGGATGGTTTATTTCATGGAAAATCCATCTATAAATGCTTATAATAGTGGTTATATAATGGTTACAAAATGGTAATAATATCCCGATAATTATGGTTACCCTTCTGGTAAACTAACAATTTGCACTATGGAAAACCACTATTTAATAGCTATTTTAAATCACCAGAAGGTAACCTGCAAAATGAGCTTTGATCAACAAACATGAAATTTAACCAACAAATGAATTACTAGATTAAGAACAAATACCATATGCAACGCTTAATTGATATTTCATCAACAAACATCGGACTAGATGAGAGAAGATATAGCAGGAAGTTTGGAGGGCTCAGGGCATAAAACTGGGACCGAAACCTAAACATTTTAAATCAAAGTTGCCATGGAAATGACTTACGGCTGGTCGAATCAATCTGGATAATTGATAGATATTGATAGCTCCCAACGCTGATTCGCTGAATTGATTATAGTCATAACATGTCATAACATACAATGCAGATCAATTGCATTTGAATTCCCAATTTCATGGGTGTTTCCAACAACTAAGCCCAAGTACCAAACCCGAACTGATGCTCTCCCCATCACTTGGAGGATTATCCCACATTAAAAATACTGGTTAAAGTGGTTTTTTATTCGCCTAGTTAGCAACTGCCTTAAGTGGGGTTATCCCATATATATATATAACTGGGTAAGCCCACTTACTAACCAGTTACTAAGTGGAGTGATCCTTCAAGCACTGATTAAGCTTGCTTGGCCATATACGAAGTCTTCACATCGGTCCTCAGGTCATCAGCCTTCCTTCAAGGCTCCATAATGGTAGGTTTTGGCCCTCATTTGCTTGACACTTGTGACTCTTTGTCTATAATATAAAACATGTAATATAATATAATATATATACGTATATAAATATATATATATATGTATATTATATATATACACCATATATTTCGTTCCATTTAAATGGATTTTTTGCGGTATGACCATATGTTTTGAAGGGGAAAAACACACATTGACGTCACTTCAGCAGCTCGCTGCGTTGGATCATGGCAACAAAAATCCATGGATTGGTTGAAGGGAAAAAACCATGGAAAGCCCATGACCTTAATGGTGATTAATGGTGTTTGGGTGGTTAAATGTGGTTAATATACCCTGGTTGGTTGATGAATTGGACAGTTTATAGTATATACTATTGATTAATTTAATGATGGTGAATGGTGATTTTCATGGTGATTAATGATGATGAATGTTGAAAAAATCTATGGTGATTAATGATGAAGTTCATGACCTTAATGATGGGCAAACTGGTGATTAGTGGTTCATATACCCTGGTTGATGAATTGGAAAGTTTATAGTATACTTAGTATATACTATAATTATACCCTCTGGTAAACTGTCCCATAACTATGGAAAGATCCACAATTTTTAATGGGAAAACTCACTATAAATGGCAATTTTCAATAGCTTTTTGTATGTTTACCAGAGGGTATGTAATGGGAAATTCTATGGTTTCCGCTTAAGATTTTCCCTTCAACCAATCCATTGAAAAAAAACACAGCATATAGTGCTATATGATGCTATATGGCTACAACTTGCGATATTTGGGAAACATTCCCATACCACACCATGAGACATTTTAGAGACCTTTTCAAAAAATTATATGTCTTAAATGGTTGCTGAAGCATTTGTAGTATTTGTATATATACTGGTTGGTGGTGCAATAACCATCTTGAAAAATATGAAAGTCAATGGGAAGGATTATCCCATATATGAAATGGAAAATAAAACATGTTCCAAACCACCAACCAGTATATATATATATATTTATGGGTTTGTAAGAAGATAGGCTACCCCAAAATCTCGTGGCCATCATGTAAACCCTCGTGGCCAAATTAGCTTTGGTTGGTATCATTCCCAATGGCGGCAGTTCTCCACCATTCATGTAATGATAACCGCATTTAGAACCATTCGTAAACTGGTTGGTGGTATACCTACCCCTCTGAAAAATATGAAAGTCAGTTAGGATTATTATTCCCAATATATGGGAAAATAAAAAATGTTCCAAACCACCAAACAGTAAGTGGTGTTTAGGGCGTTAATCGTCCAAAAAAAAAGATACATCTTTGGCTGATTAGCTTCGTAAGTGGCCATTTTCTTGCAACCAATTCGTTAGCATGAGTCCCTATGTGCCCATGCAGTCAATTTCCCCAGGTCTCACTTCTGGACCAACCTATATTTCCAGCAACGGATGACCCACTAGTTCGATAAAACTACCATCAATCCAATCATTAACCTACTTAGTTCAAGCAACTTAGCTAACTTGGCTAAAATTGGCTAAACGACTTAGTTGTTCTCCGTAGTTGATGATAGTTGATAACCTACTTAGCAAACTTCAAACAACTATGATCAAGTAGGAATCCACATATATCCATAGTTGATATCTATCTATTGTAATCAACTATCAATCTAGGGTTCATCAGCTATCAACCATCATCAACTATGTATTCTACATCATTTTACTATGTAACTGTTACCCTCTGGTAAACTAACATAACTATGGAAAATCACCATTTTTAATGGGAAAACTCACTATAAATGGGTAATTTTCAATAGCTATGTTAGTTTACCAGAGAGTATCAACCAACTTTTCCTGTAGGTCAATTCTCATATTTCTTGGATTCCGACCTGGGGCACCAGCGATGCGCAACAAAATTTCCGCCAAGGTGCAGGTTCCTCGATGGCAGCTGCAAGCTTCAACCGCCCAGTGATCTGCCTCAAGGTGCAGAGTTTTCCTAGGAAGAATGGTCACCATCCTTTAACTGGTGTCATCTTTTGTATATGTATAATATATATATATATATGTGTGTGTGTGTCTGTGTGCGTGATGTACACATATACATATACATATACATACACATATACACATATACATGTACATCTACTGTACATGTACATGTACATGTACCAGTACCATGTACCATGTACCATGCATTTGTACAATGCATTTGTACCATGTATATGCGTATGCATATGTATAGGTATATGTATAGGTATAGGTATATGTATATATGTATGTATTTGGTGTCCATGTATTGTTTGCACAGGTGTTTCTACAGGGAATGATGAGCAGGTGCATTGCGGAGAGCCAGGCTGGTTGAGAACAGGAGCCCCAGAATGGGTTCCATAACTAACGATAAACCAAGTATCAACTTGGGGTTACGAAAAACATGTGTTTCATTAATGATTAATTTTGACACCCCAATAATGGTTGTTCATTCATGATAGTAGTATAACTCTTCCTAGAAAAACTAATCAACCATCAATGAACCATCACTTGTCAATTCTGCTCACATGTTTTAGCTGCCTAAAACGCCAATGATGGTTGAAAGCTGTAAAAAACCTTAGTAAATAACTGGTCCCATCCCCTTAAAAAAAAAAAAAAAAACACCCCAGAAACCATATGTTTTTTGTTTGGGATAAAAACATATAAAATCACATATATGGGAGGGCGATTGGATTAATTTGATTAATCAATCCAGGGTCAAATTGGTCAGCGCGCACTTGATTGCAGCTCAAGGTACGTCTGCTGTGGCGTCTGCAGCAGGCAGTTCTGCTCCACTACGTCAGCGGCGGATGCCGCGAGCATGAGGAATGGTAGCCACATGGCATCGATATGTCAAGGCAGGGTGTGATCTAAACGATGATTTTTGTATAACCATCCCTAAAAATAGAAACCTCCATGAGCTTCTTCCATGTTTGGAGGAATTCAATTCCTTTTTCCAACTTTTTTGCTGGTTGCTAAAGGTGAAGACCTGGTTGTTGACCACATCTACACATCTTCCTAGCTTTGGCATATGAATCAAGTTGCCGATCAGCTCGGTTTTCAGTGTTGAACAAGTCGACCACGGTTGACTGTGGGTCAAGGAGTGCCTTCCAAGCTCCTATATATGTTTGCAGTTCTAAGCAAGAAATGGTGAAACATGATGATAAACCATGGGATTGTATTTGAGACATCCTCATGTCATTTCATGAAAATTCGGTATCTACATTCTGCAGCAGAAAGCCAAGAGAACCACGGCCAATGCAAGGATGCCTGCGTCCTACACCCAAAATCTTTTGCTGGAAGTAAGACAAAGGAACATCATGAGGTAAACCCCAATACAAATTGGATAATAATAATATACATCATAATATAATATACATCATATAACCCAACTAATAATATACAATCCCCAATACAGATTTATTATTGGATAATTATATGCGATGAATGTAATTTCTGACCCCCAGTCATGGTTGGTGAATGGGATGGTTTTTTTTATCGAAAATGAGGGACACCAGGGACACCCCAAAATGGCAGTTTTCACGAGAAAATGATGATAAACCATGGAGAGTGCTATTTGCAAACAAACCCAAATTGTTTTCTAGTCAGCAAGAAATCTCACCCTTGGGGCTTACGGATACGTATTTGGCCATATTTTTATGGACATCTACCCTCCAGTAAATTAACATAGACCCTGGCAGATGGGGGTTGGAAGACTAGTTTCCATTAAAAATTGGTGATTTTCAGGGTCTATGTTAATTTACCAGGGGGTAACACTTTAGAGTACAACCACATTGAAGTGCCTACAAAGAAGTTAACCGTTACTCTGCTGCCAGCTGCCACTTGCTGCGTTCTGAAGTGGGATGCGTACCTGTACTTGCCCGCGTCCACATTGCTTTTTTGATACAGGTGTGTCTGAAAACCATGTATACTGCCAAATGGTCATTTTCATAGAGATCATTGACCCGGACAAGTGATGGGTACCTTATTTTTAGACAAACCCACCTGACAATAAAGTTGAACTTTGGGTTGGATGAGTGATAATGCCATCTAAACTCCCCAAGCGTAACAAATCTATATATCAGTATAGCTCTCAAGAATATCTCATGACTGAGTGTGCCACATTGCCACATTGCCACATACCCACGGCCATTCTTACATTGTTCCTTCCGGAAGAAAACATGTTTGCGAGTCGATTTTTCTGCTTGCCGCAACACAAAAGCATCAAGCTCCCTCATATGAAGCTCCCTAGAAACCATGGTTCAACATTATAGATCTATTCATGAATCGGGTTCCCATACGGAGAAGTTTATTGTGAGAGGAACGGAAATTTGTAATGCCTAATCCCTCGACTCCCATTTTTAAGAAAGGTGGTGCCCCAGTGAGCTGAATCGATAAGTTGGTGCAACTCCAAAAACTGTTGGGTTTATGGTAGATATATTAAACCAAATACATCCAAATACTATGGATCTCTGGTTTATAAGCCAACAAACATAACTTGGGGGTAGATACAGATATCATTATACATCATATATTTGTAGTTACCATGGTTTTTATGGTTTATATGTCTATATATGTATCATTATATGTCATTATATATCTATATGGATTTCTATGGTTTATAAAGCAACAAACATTTCACTGGGGTGGCACTACCTTGTAGGCCAGTTTTTTGGAGCAATGGATCCGTTGGGAAGTGCGTAGGGAAGTCCGTTGGGAGCTCCCACTGTCCCACATCGTTGAGCTTCAGGATGGTCTGGCCATGGCTGGGGAAATCTCCAGCTAAATGGGCATCGAAATTGTGGGGAAAATCATCTACAATCATCTATAATATGTATATATATATATATATATGTTTTTTACTAATACTACTACTACTACTACTGCTACTACTACTACTATTATTATTATTATCATATACATATTATCATATGAAATATATGTATGTATATATATATGCGGAATATCATGTATATATGGGAAACCCATGGAACATCGTCTATGCGTGAAGATGTTCAGTTGCCACGGTTGATTGCCAAAGGGTAAGAAATGAAACCCATCCACAATTGTTGGTTCCTTTTGATGGAAACACAACGTGAACATCTGTTATATACAAATATTTCAAGATCGATTGGTTAGATGGACAATTTACATGAAAACATTGGCTTTATTCCTAAATGTAGATTGTCCACCAAACCAATCCATATAAGGTTTTCATGTAAGGTTTCCATCTAAACCAAACATGGGTTTAATTCATTAACATCAACAGTGAATGTAGGGTTTTCCTGTTGATTTCACTTTAAACCAATGTAGGGATTGGATGCCCTGGGAGCACTTGTCATTCGCTCGAAAGTTCCCCCATCGCGGAAAACGACCTCACCAAAGGTGTTCCTTGATTTAGCTGCATTGCGTCACCAAATCACGTCGAAGCCCAACACTCGAAACGCTGATAGCAACAGCCGGCGGTTGGCTGCCACTAGCTCCATGAAGCTATTGATGGCCAATGATTCTGATCGGGCTTTCCAGCTAATGCTCCTAGGGCGTGGATTCTGGCATATCCTAGGCCTCCGATTGCCGTCACCAAAGCACAAGCAATCTTCAAATTCTCATTGGAAAATAATGCCTGAATTCTCCTTTTTCAGAAGCAGCTGTGCTGTCGATCGTTCAACTTCTAGCAGGTAATCAGCAACAACTCCTTGGTCATCCCGTATGGATCTTGTCCAAGTCACACGACCTAAACACAACCCGCCACATACATCGACAAAGCTGCAATGTCTTTCTTTGCAGCTGTTGATCCAAAAATGATGTTATGATTCCAGGGTTCGGGAGAACAGGGTTCGGTCGTGATCAAATTTACCCAGTGGAATTAGATTAGAGATTGCACAAGATTAACCTACTGACTTCCACCAACTTATCATAAATCACTAAAACTCCCCATGTTTGTTGCTTAAAGGTGGTTAACTCACCATGTTTTTCTGCTAAAATCTATATTCTACACCAGCTTTGCATGTGATGCCTCAACTGGTTTTGCGATTTATAACCTCTAAATTTTGGCCCCTCGGTCTCGGATGACACATCCTGGAAGAGTCCCACGAACGGTAAGTGGGACTGATCATGCTCTATTAAGCACCGGTTATTAAAAGCCCCTTAAGGGGGGTTATCCGGCGTATATATATATATGTATATATATATGTGTATATATATATGTATAATATATATATGTAATATATATATATATGAGTATGATATGATATAATATCATGGTCAATCAACCATCCTTTAAACAAAACAATGTTCTTCATCTCTTAGTTCAATGATTGTTAATACATTCCTACCAAAAAATGCAACAAATAAAACCGCGTTAAACTACCAATCTAGTCAGTTTCCCCAGAACTCCCATTTTTGATGATTCATTTCTTTTGACTACGTACATTTTTTTACAGTCAATTCACCATTCCACGTTTTCCCTGGGTGATAATGTAAGTGACTAGTCGCCACCTAAAACAAGTTCCCCTGTCATACCACAGGTTATGTACAAGGTGGCCCCCAGTTCTAAGTTGGTCTATAACCACCATTAACTACGTAGTTCCTACCATAAACCCAACAGTTATTGGAGTTAGTTGCACCATTTGTGCTGATTATGGGGCACCAGTTATATATTTGGCTAAATTACAGTAATTCACTAAACTGAAAAAAAACTACATTGGGATAATTCACAGAAATCTAACCATCATTCCAGTGAGGTCGCTTTGTGGTTATACTTTACCCAGATATCTATGGATTAACGATAAAAACGCGTTTTTTTGTTTCAATAGATATCCCACTTACAGATTCAAAGCCAACGAAAACCAGCTAGAAAGTGGGCTGATCCTCCAAGTATAGCTATGGAGAATCAACACCTATAAATGGGCCATTTTCCATGGCTATGTTAAATAACCAGAGGGTATATAAAAGCTAATTAGCATCCATTACAATCCACTAGAATCCATTAGATTTTCATTATATCTCCATTTCTAGATGGTGTTCTCACTAAATATCTATGGTGGGTGATCAATAAAACACAATTATCCATGTATGGTTTTCTCATTAAAGAGCATTTATAGACTGTTTTCCCACTATTTTTCCCATTTATAAATCACTTTTACCACCCAAAAAGTGGATGAAATCACCACCCAGTTCGACAGATTCAAGTATAGCACTAATCAGCTGGACAATGGAGTGATCCTCCAAGTATATTCTCTGGTAAATGAACAGTTCGACCCTGAAAATCACCCATTTTCAGTGGAAACTAGTCTTCCAACCCCAATCTGCCAGGATCGTCATGTTACTTTACTGGAGGCTAACCCATTATTTCTCCCAAGAACTGTAGGTTTCCTGAAATGGGGGTATCCCTAAATCATCCATTTATAGATGGGTTTTCCCTTATAAACCATCCAGCTATTGGCTGGTTGGTGGTTTTAACCATCTTGAAAAATATGAAAGTCAATGGGAAGGATATGAAATGGAAAATAAAAGCCATGTTTGAAATCACCAACCAGTGATTATGAACCATTATTAACCATGATTTACCATCATTAACCAACATTACCCCATACTAAACTAGTTTGAAACCACCAGCCAGATGTGCTTTCCCATATTTTACGATGATTTTCCCATGGTTTTCCCTCGATTCCCTACGATTTACCATCCAACCAGTTGGTGAAATCCAAGACCAACTTGACCCACCTCCTTGGCGAAGGCATAGTTGCTATTTTGCCGGAAGGCCTCCCCGGCGAAGCGAGCGAAGCAAGCGAAGCAAGTCGGGTGCAACTTGACATGACAATTGGGAATGTCAATATGGGATGATTGGGAACCATATGGGAAACATATGGATTGACATGGCATGCAAAATGATTGGGAATCATATGGGAAACATCTAATGGGAATCATATGGGAAACATATGTTCAAAATGGTGTTTGTATGGAAACCAATTTTGAACTCGGTTTTATCAACAAAAACAGGGAATCATATGGGACACATATGTGTTCATGTGTTCATAATCCCTCTATCATTCCATTGTGGTTGGTTTTATAGGGATTCCCCGTTCTTGGATTATCATAATCCCCAATATATAAAGGCTAGTAGAATCCCCCAACTAATCATCAACCCTGCCAGGGGTTTAGCAGCCACTGCTCATATTGGGAAAATGAACATAATGATTCAATACCATTAACTTGGTCAGCAGCGCTGCTCCAAACTCCCAAACGGTACGTTTGGATGGTTAATTGGGTAAAGAGCTAGAGGCAACATGACGAATTCAGCCTCCAGAAGCGGCTATCACTGACCTATGAGTTGGAACAACTGGCAAAAAGTATTGCGCAACATGCAGACTTACTATCCCTATGGATCCAAGTACCTTCTCAGTAAGTGTTTGGGGTATAATTTACTATAATTTGAAGGGTTAAGTACCTTCTCAGACAGTTTTTGGATCCATAGGGTATGTTTAATCCAACCAAAAAGAATGACGTTGATCCTATTACCGAGACAGGGTAGAGAACTTCAGCGAGATGCCACGATGAAAACAAAAACTGCCTGCATCATCATTCTGGATTGCCAACTTGTCGCTTACACACCCTCCAGTAATTTCAAATGGTTATTGAATTCTACAATTTTGATAGGTAAATTAGTGAGACATCTTCCATAGCTATGTTAACCAGAGGGTAATTCTTTTAGCATGAAACCGTGCCCCTCCCCCTTGCATGTTCAATATGTGTTGCACCATCACTTGGCTAGTGATCAAAACCTTGGCACCATAGTGAATTATAAAAATAGCCGGCAAGTGAATGTGCATCCCTTCAAGTGGAATAGTTGCTTGACCAATCCTGTATACCATCTGGCAATCAAACATGGTTTGCTGGAAAAACAAATCTACTATGTATGTACTTCGATAATTTTCCCATTGAATAAAACCTCCATTTTTGGTTCGGGGATTGTTTATTGCCGTTTTTGATTGCCGGAGGGTAACCTAGCAAAACCAAAGAGAGCTGACAATATATATATATACATGTATAGGGAATATCCTTGCTAGTATCCTAGTTATAAGTTGGTTTATAAACCATAGTAACTATAGTTATAATTATCCTCTATAAACCCTAGTTATTGGAGTTATAAACCAACATAGCTAACTACGGGGCACCACCTTATATGTTTTTTTCTCAAACAAATCTCCTCACTGCTCTGCCTTCGCAGCCATCTGCAACAAGGGCACTTCGGTGTTGGGCAACTGCCGAACCACCTGGGGAAGTATCCCCGGGAAAACAACGGAAGGTGGGGCCCCGGCCAGGAAATCGCTCAATTGGTGCAACTAACTCCAATCACTATCTGGTTGGTGGTGCAATAACCATCTTGAAAAATGATGGAGTTCGTCAATGGGAAGGATGACATCCCATATATGAAATGGAAAATAAAAAATGTTCCAAGCCACCAACCAGCTATGGTTTTTGATACTTACCCTCTGGTAATTTAACATAGCTATGGAGATCACCATGCTTAATAGGTAAATAATCTATTTTTATGGGCCGTTTTCAATAGCTATGCTAAATTACCAGAGGGTATAACTAGAGTTAATGGGGTTTATAAACCAACAAACATGTCACTGGGGGGGCCACCTTGTAGACATGTACCCAACAGAAATGAAGATTTCAAGTTGAAAATAGATGCATGCTCTGTAGATGTGTCGATCCGATTTCACAAAATAGAGTGCTTTTCGCCTGCGCATGCCTCCGCTTCGGAGGTGCCCTGGTCTGTGCAGCTTTATAACTAGTACCGTCGAAATGCAACATCACACTCCGGCCTCCGTGGCAGCTACTGCGGTGGGTGTCTCGGTTGCCTTGCAAATTCCCAGATTCATTCTGGTGGCTGAGTTGGCCTTTCGCCCTGGCCTCCTCACTCCACCAGTTTTCATTCCATTCTCCGTATTGTTCATCCCATGCGCCCTGCGCAACCAGCACTCTCTGATGATTTCCGAGAGAAGATCAAGCAGGCAAATCCTTCCGGTTGGTCGGTCTGTCCTTCTTCCCCTTCTTCAGGACCTTCCTTTTCTTTACCCTCGGTCAGTGCACAACGTACAAACAAATGGTTTTTCTTCTATGTACTCCAAATGATTTCACATGAACAAGACCCTTACAGACTGGACTCTGTCATCATGCACCCTGCCGTTACCATCTGCCAGGGCACATCAGCCCCACGCACAAGCTACAGACCGTGTGGGAGCTTGAGACAGCACAGCTGCGGGCACCAAATTTGCCCTCCAATTGACAAGCACAAACGAGCTGTTGTTCTACTCGTTTCCAATTGCAAGACGTCAATCCCCTCAAGGCGGCAGGGGGCGTAGCCCTTCAATCCGGGCGCCGGCCTGGACGCGTGTGCTGCCCGGAGGGCCTTCGGTGGTAACCGAAGGTTATATACGCTGGCCCCCCCCGCCGCCGACCTCGCGGTAGGGTGTGCGTGTCGACAGATCCCCCTGTAATTTACTGTGTTTCTTGGCCCTGTGCCATTCAACATGTTCTTGCACAATGGCAAACATCGCACACGATCGCCCAACATAGCCCCAAGATGCCCCAATATAGCCCCAAGATGCCCCAACATCGGCCCCAGATGGCCCCAACATAGGCCCAAGATGGGCCAACATAGCCCCAAGATGGGCCCACGTTGCCCTCAAGATACGCCAACATAGCCCCAAGGTGGGTCAACATAGCCCCGATAGGCCGCCGACCATCAAAATATCCTGCGTTTTACAGTGTTTTCTTGCTGTTCCCATTTTTCGGATCTTTTGGCTCAACATGGGTCAACATGGGCCCACACATAGGCCTCGAGATCGGCCGACATAGGCCTCAAGATCGGTCCACATAGCCTTCAAGATAGGCCAACATTGCCCCAAGCTGGGCCAACAGTACGCATCATACGCACGACCAGGGAGCGCGTCCGGCCATTTCTCTGCCGGCGCCCGGCTGTCAGGCGTAAGCCTTTAAAAAATCCCCAATATATAAAGGCTAGTATAATCCCCCAACTAATCATCAACCAACCATCATTTATCAGTTGCATACACTCATATACCCATATTATAAATAGTGTATAAATATAAATAGTGGTTACATATATCATGGGTATACTGTATATAGTTACATATTTACTAAATATAAACAATAACATGGGCATACTATATATAGTTTACACTCATATATCATGGTTAAACCCCAAAAAAAATCGTGGTGAAATCCCCATGAACTGTTCTCATCAACCAGCAGCCAGGGGTTTAGCTCGCAGCCACTGCTCATAACTCACCAATTTGCACATACAAAATTTGGGGATAGCATTTTTCAGACAAAGCCGTCTATATGTTTTAGCCTCTGATAAACAAACACTTTGCGAACTTGAAAATGGCGCAGTCAATTTATAGTTGATTTACCCATTAATAGCATGGTGGATCTTTCCAGTTCGTTATGGGACAGTTTACCAGAGGGTATATGGTATATACATGTATATACTATAAACTTTCCAATTCATCAACCAACCAGGGTATATCAACCACTAATCACCATTAACCATCATTAAGGTCATGAACTTCATCATTAATCACCATGAAAATCACCATTCATCATCATGAATCACCATGAAGATCACCACCATTAATCACCAAAGAATTGAACCATTCATCATCTCACACCGTGGCACCTCAATCAAACTGTCCAGCGCCGCGATCTTCACAAAGATTTCCACCGCCTTGCGATGCTTTCCAGCCGTGAGGTACCTGGAGCCCAGTCGACATGGTAAACAGCCAAGAAAAAACATGGCTGGTTGGTGGTATACCGACCCCTCTGAAAAATATTAGTCAGTTGGGGTTATGAAATTCCCAATATATGGAAAACTAATCCAAATGTTCCAAACCACCAACCAGATGGAAATTTTTGCAGGTTTAAAGTGGGGCTAGCTCCAAATCATCCAAAAGCATGGAGCATGTTAGTATGAAACCCGTCAGGTGACCACTGGGGATCCCCATCTAAAGAAACTACCATTGAACCATATAAAGTTTAATCAAACCATGAGCAAACATCGGATTTGTTTTTCTTTTAATCATTGAACTTGAGCCATATAAAATTCCATATGATATCACATGGGGATTTAAGGCAAAATACTTGGATTTGCTTTTTTGGGTGCCATGAAAGATGCAGCAAGTCACCAATAGATCCCCGAAATAGTGGATACACCAATGGGGAAAAACGAACCTTCAGCAAGTTCAATCACATGGTGGTTCAAAGAATGCGAGCAACCCATGAAAATTTGGAATTGAAACATTGAAAATTGTTGTAAAAAACCAATGAGTATTGGCTATCTTAGTGGTGGAATAGTCCATTCTTCAACATGTTTATGACATTTTATGATTGTATGAAGAATGACATCTTATAACTGGTTACATTCTTATAGAATAATGTTGGCAGTGTGAAAAATCACTGGAATAATCAGCCTGGCTATCTATATCTTGATTGTAGTTGTGATGGTGAAACTCCGAAAAAACCGATGATTCTACCTTGTCTACATTCAACACGTAACCCGAGGGTGATGGTGTCCAGTAGATGAGTTTCTGCATTTGGAAATGGTCATGAACATGGTTTCCATGTTGAATTTTGTCCATGTAAGTCACCTTGTTTTTTGAGATAAATTCACATGCTGTTCGTGGTTAAGCCGGTTAAGCCAACATTTCTCTCAATCTCATTTTTTTGTTTGTTTAAACCAATGTTTTCGTGGTCAACTTACAGGATGGGCCCCCCCAGTTATAAGTTGGTTTATAAACCATTATAACCACCATTAACTATAGTTATATCTACCATAAACCATAGAATTCAGCCATTTATAAAACAACTTAGCTATCTTAGGGGCCCCATCCTGTCCCGTCTTTCATGGGAAAACCAATCTTACCATCACCGCCCGGCGCTCTGCGAAGCTTCGGCGCACATTTCGCCGGCCGCGCGCAGGTCGCCGTCTTCTTCCGAGGAGGCGGCCTGCTTCAAGATGAGGCCTCGCATGGCGCATGGCGAGCATGCGATGATTTAACCAATGGGAATATTGATGGGAATATTTTTTATTTAACCAATGGGAATCAATTTTTAAATTGGAAAAGGATGGGGATATAAAAATTGATATTCATGAATGATATTTCATGAAATATATGTCGTAACTATCCACAGTAGCAAACGAAAACCTGATTTCAATCAACCCTTCACCGATTATCTTACCCAGTAAATACCCAGCCCAATTCTGTATGTGAATATCCCGTCTTTGATGAATAAACCAACCATAAAGTCATCCCCCCGAGCATTCACAAAGGTTCACTTTGATCCCAGCTGTAAAAGCTTTACAGCTTTAGAAACAAATAGCATGTCTCCAAGAAACCAAACAACTTAAAAGCTCTTGATTTGAGCAGTGTTCAATTCAGCCGTTTTTGTCGGAGTTTTTTGTCGATTGTCACGCGGATCTTTCTATTGAGGTGATTCAACCGAAGATGAACATGGTGGATCTACATCGCTAAAAAAAGCTCGTTGCTTCAAACTGGTTCATTTCAATGGCTTACCAAGAGCATACCAATATCCAAATCAGAATAGAATTCAATTCTTATTATTCCACCTTGGCCTTGATGTTTTTCGAAGGGGCTAGGGTGTTATGCATTACCGTTTTTGCCTTGGTGCCTGCGAGGTTTGATCACCGGACTCCACGGACCCAATGGTGGTTTCCTAAAACATTTGGGGTACCCCCAAATCATCGGGGGTACCCCCAAATCATCCATTTGGGGTATATAATAGGGTATATACATGACATCATCCATTTATTCTACGATTTGATCCCCCAAATCTAAAAACCATATTTTAGATGGGGATTTTTCATTACTTTTTGGTCCTTGAGCCCTACCCCTCTGAAAAATCATG
>CAMXCT020000823.1:136544-149044 GCA_947184155.2 Cladocopium goreaui
ACCATAAACCATAGTGAAATTGGAGTTATTTGCACCAACTTAGCTATCTTGGGGGCCATTTTCAATAGTTATTTTGACATAACCAGAGGGTATATCCCATTCATTTCCCATTGAATCACTATAAATCTCATTGAATCACTATAAATCTCATTGAATCACTATAAATCTCATTGAATCACTATAAATCACTATCAATTTCCATTAAATAGCTATGCTAAATCAGCAATTCAAAAGCCTCAGCTCCACATCGCCAGGCGATCACCAGACTCCTGCGGCGGTGGTGGCGGTGGCGCGGCGTCGCCCTTGCTGTGAGGTGAAGCAGGGGCGGTGGGTGCCAGAGGCATGTCCTGCGACCGTTCTGAGGGTGGTTTTTGAGCCGTATATGCCATATATATATATATCATATTTATAAATAAATAATTATATATATATATCTTTATATATCATATCTAATATATATATGTGTATTTATATATATATATGGCAATTAAGCAACAAACATGGCGGTATAATACGGATAAAGGGATGAAGCCATCCAGTTGGCCTGGGATTTTGACGACGATGCATATGGGAAACATGTTGGTTTTATGGGATACGACGAAATACATGGTGATTAACCAACCAACATCTAGTAGAATAGGGGTATAATTTAACATCTGATTATGGTTCATGCAATGGTTTATGTATCTCATGATGTATTGGATACATGGATTCTTATGAATCAAATACATATAACCAGATCATTATATATGGATATAGATGTTTAATATTATGATGTTCTTCAAACATATCATCCTTACCTCTGGTAAACTAACATAACTAATGAAAATGGCCCATTTATAGTTGATTTACCTATCAAAGATGGTTATTTTCCATAGTTATGTTAGTTTACCAGGGGGTAGTGGTTATTGATGGTTAAATCCCTATATATAAATAATGTGGTTAAAACAATGCCATGCTTACCATCCCCCCAACCACCATAAAGAGCTGGTATGGTTACCATTCCCAGTCATGGGTCGTTTATTATTGTTTTATCCACATTAGTAATAACCAATAGATATGGTTTATAGAAAGTTATAGATATTGTTTATTATAGATATTATTAGATGTACTCACCAATATCTATAACTTTGAACATATAGCGATATAGCCTTGGCAATGGGACACTAAAAATGGAGCTTCATAGCTGGGAATATCAGCTACTTCCATGGTGGATTCTCCACTTCCCATGTTTGATTCATCAGTGGTTCATGCTAGTTCTCCGGTAAACTGTCCCATAACTATGGAAAGATCCACCATTTTTAATGGGAAAACTCTGGCAAACCCTCGGGCAAACGAACACAACTATGGAACACATCACACTTTTTACCAGGTAAATCAAGCATAGATGATCATACATGGCAATTTCCAATAGCTATTTTGACATAACCAGAGGCTAGTTCTCAAGTGGTTGACAAGTTGATGAAGAAAAATTATAGGACCGGAAAACCCCACATGTTACCAACTTCTCTAGACTTAGACTGAGCATAGAAAAACAAGAAGGGAAGAGGAAGTATAAGAGTGATGGAGGGGTGATGGTGGGTGAGTTTGTGTGTGTGTATGCATGTGCATGCACAGGTGAGTGAGTGAGTGAGTGAGTGAGTGAGTGAGTGAGTGGGTGGGTGGGTGCGTGCGTGCGTGCGTGAGTGCGTGAGTGAGTGAGTGAGTGAGTGGGTGAGTGAGTGAGTGAGTGAGTGTATGAGTGATTTCAGCGAATGAGTCAGTGATTCAAAATAAGTAAAAGTGAATAAGTGAGTGTGAATCAGTGTGAGCACAGTGTCCCACGTGACGATCGAACCTCATTTCGTGCGAAAGGGTTGCGCGGGACAAGTTGAAATCGCAATTTTACCTCAGTTTTTGGCGATCGAACCTCATTTCGTGCGAAAGGGTTGCGCCGGACAAGTTGAAATCGCAATTTTACCTCAGTTTTTGACGATCGAACCTCATTTCGTGCGAAAAGGTTGCGCGGGACGACTTGCAACTTGCAATTTTACCTCAGTTTTTGACGATCGAACCTCATTTCGTGCGAAAGGGTTGCGTTTCGTGGCATCTCGTTGGCACTGCCCTTGCTCCCGCCTTCAAGAGAGAAATAGAAAAGAAGGAGAGGGCAAGAGGGCAAGAGGGCAAGAGGGCAAGAGGGCAAGAGGGCAAGAGGAGAAGATGTGAGAAGATGTGAGAAGATGTAAGAAGATGTCAGAAGATGCGAGAAGATGTGAGAAGATGTGAGGAGATGTGAGAAGATGTGAGAAGATGTGAGAAAATGTGAGAAGATATGAGAAGATGTGAGAAGATGTGAGAAGATGTGAAGATGAGAAGATGTGAAGATGAGAAGATGCGAGAAGATGTGAGAAGATGTGAGAAGATGAGAAGATGTGAAGATGAGAAGATGTGAAGATGAGAGGATGTGAAGATGAGAAGATGTGAAGATGAGAGGATGTGAAGATGAGAGGATGTGAAGATGAGAGGTTGTGAAGATGAGAAGATGTAAAGATGAGAGGATGTGAAGATGAGAAGATGTCTTACAGACCCCCACTATTGGAAGAACCCTGCGCTCAAACGCTCTCGAGAAAAAACTGCTTGGAACCAAATTTTTCAAAAGTTGGCAGCTGATTTTTTTCAATTTCCAAAATGGAAACTTTCAAAAAAATGTTCGAAATCAAAGCCACATGGTGTTCGTTGGAAAGTTTCCTTTTGCTAAGCCACCCTAGAATAAAGAGCCCCCCCATATTAGAGGAAAAGTTTGGAAGCCAGGTAAGCGAAAACAAGAGGGGAGAAAGTTTTGAATTAAAGTAAGAAAGAAAAACTTTTTGACCACACCTCCCCATCAAAGATCATACCAGCCCACCCCTACATCAATCTGGCCTGTTGCTTCTTGTATTGCGCCTTTTGTTCCTTCCTTACCTCGTTCTTCTCCAGCTCCGAAGGCATGGGCATGCCCCCTTTCAGGCTGGAAGAGGCTGCGGACTGTCAAAAATCGACGCGCGATTAGTGACATATGAAGACCCTCAGGTGAGGCGCAGTAGATGGCTGACGGCTGGCACCTGATCCCCTAAGATGCAGCCAAGAATCATTGCAATCAACGGCAAACACTTTCAAATGTAGCGAACAACTGCAATAGAATACATTAATTTACATCAGCAACACTCTCCTTGTAACTGGCGACCACCACCTTGTAACTATCATGAACAATTTAATTAGCCTCCAATGTGACCCGCAAATAATGTTTTGGTAAGGGTTTGTTAACCACCAACAACCACCAATAATGGTATGTATAGGGATGGGTTCCGCCACAAGTTGGTTGCTGTTCCAACACACTAGGGATCTTATAACTGGAGGTATACGGTACACTACTTTTACTGATTTTGATGCGGGTTCTCGGTCATTCTGACTGATAAACCAGTATAGGTCCTCAGAATTAGTAATTGACACAAAAAAATATCACTGCTCAACAGGCTTTGTCTCCAAAAAACATGAAACACACAAAACAATGCCAATGGTTTATCATCATGTTGACAAAAAATACGCCAGAAATTGGAGGCTCATCCCGCATTTTCAAGGACAAACCCATATTCCATGTTGCTGGCTGGATATTGCAATGCTACGCCTGCTACGCCCATCGTATCTTCATTGCATCATATTGCATCCATGGCATAACAGCCATTCTACGTATCGGTTTCATAGACATAACAACCAGATGTGCAGGCCCAACTTACCATCCGTGGGTTAAAACAAATCATAACCCCAGCAAGAGTGCCAGCTATATGGAAATATCACCAGTTAAATGGACTATATATACGGCTTATGCTCACCATTTGCGATGCCTGGGGGCCTGGAGCCCACAGCACCAAGTCTAGTTAACTCTCCATTCCCGTGGTTGATGGAATGATCCCTATAACTATTCATATGTATCAATAATTCCATCAACGGACCATTGGAATAAGTCTGGGGAATAACGGAATAACCAAGTATTACAACTCCCTATGTGGGAAAAAAACACTGCCATAAACCACCCATGACTGGGAATGGTAAACATACCACCTATTTCTGGTGATCATAAACGTTACCCTCTGGTAAACCAACATAACTATGGAAAATCACATTTTTTAATAGGTAAATCAACTATAAGTGGCCATTTTCAATAGCTATTTTGACATAACCAGAGGGTATATCCCATTCATTTCCCATTGAATCACTATAAATCTCATTGAACCACTATAAATCTCATTGAATCACTATAAATCACTATCAATTTCCATTAAATAGCTATGTTAATCATCAACGGTACCGGCATTTCTCATGGCTCACATAGCTCGGTTCGCACCGGAACCGGGTCCCGTCCTCAGGGCCAAAGCCCTTGGGTGGTGGAGGCTTGGGAGGTCCTGCCTGCGACGCAGTACAGCCGTGAGGATTCCTCACATCGAGCTAGATATGTTTTATTGATTACCTGGATTGATTACCCTCTGGTAAACTAACATAGCGAACTGGAAAATCACCATGTTTAATGGGAAAATCAACGAACTAAATGCTATTTAATGAGAAAACCATACATGGATAATTGTGTTTTATTGATCACCCAATAAAGATATTTAATGGGAACACCATCTAGAAATGGAGAAAATCTAATGGATTCTAGTGGATTCTAATAGATGCTAATTAGTTTTTATATACCCTTTGGTTATTAAACATGGCCATGGTATAGATGGCCCATAGAAATAGATGGTTTACCAAACTTAAACATGGTGATTTTCCATGGCTATGTTAAATAACCAGATGGTGTATATATATATATGATACACATGTAATGCATATAAATATATGTATATATTACATACATATAAATAAATATATATATATATATTCATTGGTTACATAGTGGGTACACACACAACCAATCTATCATGGAAATATGATGTGAACAGTTTCATCAGTGATATTTGTTAACATATATTTATTGGTTCTATAGGAAGTGTATAATGGGAATTTTACAGGAATATCGTGGGTATATATTCATGGGGATTCAACTATTGAACAATATACATATCTCTGGTTGGTGGTTGACCCACCCCTCTGAAAAATATTAGTCAGTTGGGTTTATTCCCAATATATGGACAAATAAAAATGTTCCAAATCACCAACCATATGTCTCTCTGTCTCTCTCTCTCTCTATATATATATATGAGTACTCATATGGATAAATAAAATAGAAATGCAGGTGATAATGGGGAAAGAATATTTTTGATGTCTCACAGACGCGATAAGACAAAATATAATGATTCTCTAAGTTGAAACTCTTGGATACTTTGGGATAGTTACCATCTACAGTGCTTGGCCATGCGCTTCAGCGGGACTGAACGCGTTGATGGCCTTCTCAAAGCTGTTCACAGCCATCTCTGCGTCAGAAGGCACCGCCAACCGTTCAGCCCTGCTCAAACCGTGCAAGAGAGCTGCCATGTTGCCAGCATGCGCCAGCCCATGCAGTTTCAGGACCAGACCTCACGCCCTCGTAGCGCGTCGCGAAGAGGCCGCTGAGGTCTGAGGACGCAATGTCCAAGATGAGCGGGGTCGTGCCGAAGACAACGTCGGTGTCGCGAGCCGCTTGGTTGGCTGCTCGGCTCTGCGTGGCAAGACTCGTCGAGGTGCGAGCACCCGCCACGTATACCTACCCCTCTGAAAAATATGAAAGTCAGTTGGGATGATGAAATTCCCAATATATGGAAAATCAAAGCCATGTTCCAAACCACCAACCAGTATGATATACATGGTCATCCATAGATACCACAATAGGATTTCCAACACCTAATTATGGGATCCATGGGTGTATGACTTGACCAAGCGGGTTAAAACCACGGCACGTACGTCAATTGCGATTCTGTTCAATTGCACACTGATCATTATTGATCCCATGAATCCAGTATATTCTGGTCATGGTCAATGTTTATAAACTATGTTTTTTGGTTGTTTTCTCCAATTACCTCATTTGAACTTAAAAATGACTTGTCACGTAGTGACGCGGGCCCAAAATCCCGTTTGAAATCAACCACCAGGCTGGGTTGTTACGCAACCACTTCGATTGTACTTGGATTTTTGGAATGGAATACAACACAGGCAGATGCCACACTCAGAATGGCAACATTTTGTGCGAAATAAGGGACATTTAGGTCAATCTTAGAAATCAATTGAAGATGCTCATGAGGGGTTCCTTGTACTTCTTGGTGAAACAGCCAAATCAATAAAAAATGATATACATTGCACCCTCAACTTCTCAACCAGCGCAGCAACTAAGACCAACAACAGATCAGTAAGAATTGCCAAACCTGATGACCATGAATTTGGTACCCTCAATCTAAACATCCCTTGCTTGTTTTTTTGCTTAAGGGGCTCCTAAATAAAAACACAAAATCCAAACAAATATCCCCTTGTTCTGGTGGATTTCCCATTGGGACAACCCGATCCTGAGGTCACTACACATCCAAATCCATGGGGTTCTGAAAGAAATGCAGCAAACAACAGCAAAATCATGAGGGATGTGATAAATCATTGCCAATCTTGGCTACACAAATAGCAACACCATGTTTTTTTTCCCCCAGATAGCTGGCAAGCTATAGGGGTTCTTACTTCTCAAAGGTGGGGTCTTCGGTGGCGAACTTTTGAGCAGGGTGCTGTGCAGGGTGCTGTGCAGGGTGCTGTGCAGGGTGCTGTGCAGGGTGCTGTCCAGAATTCGGTGGCGAAGTCTGGCAAAGGTACTGTGCAGGGTGCTGTGCAGGGTGTTGTCCAGAGTGCGGTGGCGAAGTCTGGCAAAGGTGCTGTGCAGGGTGCTGTGCAGGGTGCTGTGCAGGGTGCTGTGCAGGGCTGTCCAGACTGCGGTTGCGAAGTCTGGCAAAGGTGCTGTGCAGGGTGCTGTGCAGGGTGCTGTGCAGGGCTGTCCAGACTGCGGTGGCGAAGTCTGGCAAAGGTGCTGTGCAGGTGCAGGGTGCTGTGCAGGGTGCTGTGCAGGGTGCTGTGGAGGGTGCTGTGCAGGGTGCTGTGCAGACTGCGGTGGCAAAGGTGCTGTGCAGGGTGCTGTGCAGGGTGCTGTCCAGACTGCAGTGGCGAAGTCTGGCAAAGGTGCTGTGCAGGGTTCTGTTACCGGCTCAGTAAACAAAACAAAACAACATTAAGAACCATGAGGTCTAACTTTTTGCAATCAACAGATCCTTCCACTGGTAACGTGTGCTTTTTCAGGTCTGGAACCTTGAGTTTCAAACTTTGGGAACCCGCAATTCCTTACAATGAAAGCCGCTTAGCTTCGAAAACTAACTTCTGGGAACCAGCAATTCCTTGCAATGGTAACCTCTGGTTTGCAGGTTGGGAACCGTAAGTTTCAAGGTCTGGGAACCGGCAGTTCCTTGCCATGGTAACCTTTGGTTCCCACGTTGGGAACCATCAGTTCCAACCTTTTCTATCTGGGGTCTATGCCGGTGTAATTTTTCGTTGGTTAGTGTGTATATGTATATAGCGCCGGACAACTACTTAGAACATCGTTTTGGAAATTTTTCGGTGGGTACGCGCGCTCTACTTAGAACATTTTCGGCGAATAGGGGGACGTATGTTCTAAGTGACTTAGAACATATGAGGATCCTCTACTTAGAACATGCCATCATATATACATGTAAATATATGTATATGTATACATACATACAACTTAACATTGCATATTTATATTATATATACAGGTGGTGTGATGTTGCGTTAAGATACATGGAGATGTCTATATTGAGGTATATTGAAATTATATGACCGATTGAGCGGTTGGAATGGTCCAAAGCCTACAGCGGGACGAGATTCGAGATAAATAGGTACATATATTGAGCTGAACAAAATGAGCGAATGGATCCGGATGCTCTAGGTGAGAGGCTACAATTCGAACAATATTAAAAATGCTCAGGTTTGGAAAGTTTTTATTATATGAATATATAGTGCCGGACAACTACAATATTAAAAATATATTATATATACACAGGATTTTCCAAAAATGCACGTAGATAGCTGGGGAGATTCTTACTTAGAACATGGGGGAACCCCCAAAACCTCTACTTAGAACATCCCGTGAACATATATGTTCTAAGTAGTGGTCCAGGATCTCTACTTAGAACATGTTTTGGAATTCCAAAACCAATGTTCTAAGTATATGTCCGGCACTATAATTATTTATATATATATATATATATCTGGTTGGTGGTTTCAACCCCTCTGAAAAATATTAGCCAGTTGGGATTATTATTCCCATATTATGGAAAAATAAAATTCATGTTCCAAACCACCAACCATATATATATATATGCATGGGCCAAATCGCAACTCATTGTTGCGATTGGACCTGCAGAATCTCCACTACTCCTGCCCAAATCGGCGCGCCTTTTCACCCTGTAGGGCCCAATGTTTGGCTTCCTCCCACTTCCTGGGAAATTTGGGTGAAATTCCATGGATTGGCGGGAAAATCTTAACCGGAAACCATCGGAAACCATCGAGTTTCCCATTAATCCTTCCATTTCATGGGGAAATTGAGTAAAATGGTGTTCGAAGAAGCGAAGTGTTAATAGTCCAGCTGGGCAATGGTGAACATATCTGAAACTGGTTTCTTGGAGCGTCCACCTTACAAGGTGGTGCCCCGCCGAGATATAAGTTGGTTTATAGACCCAAACGTTATTGGAGTTATGTGCACCAACTTAGCTAACTAAGGGGCACCACCTTGCATCAAACCAGTTACAGTATGTGGACTACCCATGGATTATTTTCGCGTTTTTTACGTTGCCTGGGGCCCGCGCCCTCAAGTATGCTATGTAAATCCTTGATTCCTGCAAGGTAGGGAATCACCCTGTTATGTTTTGTTGGTTTATAGACTCTATGAATATATTATAGGCTTAAGTATCACAAACCATAGTTATTGGAGTTATAATTCTAAAGCCAACTCAGCCGTCGTAAACGGGGGGCCCAGTTTGTGGGTTTATGTATCCGATAAATAGTTGGATTCTAAGCCCAGCCACCAAGATGCTGGGCGAAGCTGCTAACTTGTAACGATCCCTGGGACGAAGTAGCATGATTGACTGCTTCAGCGGAATCTTGTATTAATTTCCATCAAGTGGCTGATAGCTCATAATATGTCATACCCTCTGGTGAACTAACATAGCGAAAATCTCCATGCTTAATGGGTAAACCAACTACAGATGGCAATTTTCAATAGTTATTTTGACATAACCAAAGGGTAATTACCATGGTCCAATGCCTCTTTTGAAGGCACCACATGCCTGGTAAACGTCAGAACTTCCTACTTGGCGGATCTGCTGTCGCCACTTGAACCGACTCATGACTCCCCAGTTATAAATTGGTTTATAACCCGCATTAAGTATAGATATATCTACCATGAAACATAGTAAAATTGCAGTTATTTGCACCAACTTAGCTAACACTATGGGGCACCACCTTGTAACTGTAGAGTTGTATCTCCTACAATCTCAGTTGCATCCCTATGAGCGGTGGTGTTTCTCCCATGCCCTACTGCAATGACTGGTGAGATGGATTAACATATTGGTCACAGCCGCAATTTACAAGGCGAATCATGGATACTCTGCCGAACACTTAAAACAAACTAGCTGGACGGGTCAAAACCCTGGTACCTAGTGAACCCCAAAATAGCTGGTAAATGGATGTTCATCCCACTAAAAATGTATCTATAGGTATTGACCCATACCCATTTAAAACAAAAAACAGGATTGAACGTACAAGGCTGACCCAGGATAGGATGAATTCTTCCATCACAGTTTTGCCAACATTGGCCACTTTCAGCTCGGCGTTCCGCGTTCCGGCACCGAGAAAAAAAGGCACCACAATGGCACCGGAATGCAAAGCAAAGACCAAACATGGTGAATATGATTGAGTATGGTATAAATCAATCTCATTAAATATATAAATATATGTTTTTTTGGCTCTTACTCTTGGCTCACAGAGGCTGTCGCCGCGGCCAGCAGCGAATTCAAAGTTCACGCAGAGAAGCCCCCAGCAAAGTCAGGACCAACTTCTGTGCCGAAATCCTGCACAATCATTGCAGCACAGGCCTCCTGAATACGCCAGGCGCATCTCCTTAACGCCTCCGACTGAGCAATTTTTTTTCAGCGAAGTATTGCCTCAACTTTCTTTCGCGTGGGGATTGTGGCAAAGATGTGGAATATCTCTCTTGATTCTTGCTCGTCTGGGGAGAAAATGTGCTGTACCGATCATGGCTCCACCAAGGACATGACAGCCAGCGTCCAGCGCAGATCCACCTGGCATGTATATATATATATATTTATATATATATATATAATATGGTGTATATTTAGAAAACACCATGTCTGAGTTTCACCATGAAAGTGCCTTAAATGGACAACCAAAAATCTGCCTGATCTGCTGGTTGTCTTGAAGGCCAGGCCACATACTGAAATGGGAATCAAACATGGCAATGGAAATGCCCTATGGAAGATGTTCCTGCGTTTTGAACCTCCATTCGCAGATGTCTGGTTGGTGGTTTTAACCATCTTGGAAAATATGAGTCAATGGGAAGGTTGACATCCCATATATTATAGAAAATGAGCCAAATCTTTGAGAATCCACCAACCAGATGTGTTTTCCCTATGATTTTCCATTGATTTTCCCATGGTTTTCCTATACAAAAACCCCATGGTTTTCCCCGGGGAAATCCCATGGCCGTTGAGGTCCCAGGACTGTCGAAGTCCAAGTGGCCGTAGCTCGGTGTACCTGTCGTCATGACATCTGTGTCGTAGAACTAAAGTTATCACTTAGTTACTATAGTTATACGACTATTCACTTAGTTACTTTAGTTATACTAAAATAGTATCTATAATATTACTATAGTTATAAAGTCAATACTAAAGTTTATGATATCTAGAAATGATAGTTCCTAATCATCTGACAGTTACTAATGATCTAATAGTCGTAGAACTCAATAATAGTAACTCAGTTTTTCATAATAATAGTCGTAGAACTAATAGTTACTATAGCTATATGGTCAATATTAAAGTTTATGATATCTATATGATAGTTACTAATGATCTAACAGTTACTAATAGTTACTAGTTACTAATGATAGTGTAGAATCAAATAATAGTAACGATCGGTTAATATTGTTATACTAGTAATCACTAGACTTAGTGTTAAAATGAACCAAATAATAGTAACTAAGTTTATGATATCTATATGATATCTAATGGGTTACTAATAATTACCACCTGAAAATATTTATGTAGAACTAATGGGGGAAGCCCAAAACCATGGGTTTCAATGTTAAACGGGTCTAACTTTTGGATGATTTGGGGTACCCCCCCCTTTGTAGGAAACCTCCATATATACATCTTACTGTGGATGGACGAAATCCTGCAGTTGGTAGATGATAAGTATCACCTTATAATCCCCTTATTTGTAGCGTTTCATAATTGCCAATAGTTACCAGCTGAGAATATAGAACTAAATCTAACGACCTATCTGGCAAGTGGTGAAAATCCGGCTCTCAGATTGTTTGTGTCTAGGCGCCCGAGTTGAGGAGAAAGCCGTCCAGGACCCGTGGCCACGCTCATTGCACCAATACAAAAAGAGATCTTCCAGGGGGGCATGAAGTCCAGAGGTGGGCACACAGCGCGCTCCAGCGCCTTGTGTGTGTGTGTGAATGGAAATAATTATCATGAAATATCCTATCTGGTTGGTGGTTTCAACCCCTCTGAAAAATATGAAAGTCAGTTGGGATTATTATTCCCAGTATATGGGAAAATAAAAAATGATCCAAACCACCAACCAGCTATTAAACCACAAATGCCCATATCTAATGACTTGGATGATTTGGGGGTACCCTCATTTATTTCGGAAACCTCCATTAAAAAAAACTAGTCATGTGGGCTTTATGTGTGGATTTATTTAAAAGCAACATAAAGCAACTTGTAACTGGGGGATACCATCCAATTTAGTCCTTTAGTTTCTATTTATCCAACAATTTTCTTCAAGGTATTCACCAAGAGTTTCAGAGAATTTGCCAGATCAGCTCGGCTTCGTTATGATTAGGAACTCCTGAGGCGAGTTGCGGGGGTAGTTCTGTTTGTTGGTTTATAACCCCCAGGATAGGGTGGTGACCGTGGCATCCTCAGCTTCCAGGATAGGGTTCACCTCAGCGGCGTCCTCCCAGTCCTTTTCCAACGCAAGGATCTGGCAACCTCCACCCTCACCATCTTCGATCAATGGGAATTTCAGGATCCGATTGATTGGAGGTCCCTGCCATATATAAGGCCTATTTTTCAGGGCTATGTAAGGGGATATACCCCCAAAATATGGCCAAACATATGGTACAGTACCTCCAATTTAGGATCCTGGAATTCCCATTGATTCGATGGCCAGCCCTAGTGAAATTGGACTTATTTGCACTAACTTAGCTAACTATGGCG
>CAMXCT020000823.1:151544-206646 GCA_947184155.2 Cladocopium goreaui
TGGTAATATTCATGTTCCTGCCAGACAGGATCAAATAGGGGTTGAAAGATTAACTTCGTCTAAAAATGGGTGATTTTCAGGGTCGAACTGTTAATTTACCAGAGGGTATAGATTCACAGGCTATGCATGGGATGTTAGTAAGTGGAACATAATTAATCCGACAATGGGATATATGTAATCTAATGCGGAAAAACATGTTTGTTTTTAAACACCAATACTGGTACCATGATAAACGGGATATGTATTTCAGGATATACAACCAACATCAACCAACCATAACCGGGATAGTTTTGGGAAGAATCTGGAAGATATAGAATATTAATGGAATATTAATGGGATACTAATGGGATGTCAATGGGAATCTAATGGGAATATGTATGGGAGGTCATGATAATTCATCCAGAAATATGGATGGGTTACGCTGACATCATTGGGATTTTATGAAAAATAGCGGGATATGATTTGATTATGAACCCCCATCATTTTACTGGAATCAATCAACTGTGTTTGAATATTAATGGGGAGTGCATAAATTTTATATCAGGATAATCCTACAAGGTGGGGCCCCCCAGTTATAAGATGGTTTATAAACCCCATTAACTATAGTTATAAGTACCATAAACCATAATTATTGGAGTTATAAACCAACTTAGCTATCTTGGGGGCCTCACATTGTAGAAAATAAATAAATGTTGATACCTGAATCAGATCGTCATAATCCCTAATTAATTCCTGAATATGTTTATCAAATTAAACCAATCATGTTCAGACGATGGAAATGCCTATTTAAATCACCAGTTATCCCAATAAAAATTGCCCGTGTTCCATCGGGCAAATGTTGATCAATGAACTATTGTGGGCACCCTATTTTCAGACATACCCAGGTGGTTGTAAATTGGAGATGGCAACAACAAGTGAGTGTTGATTACGATGAACTCTCGAGCTACCGTTCAGCAAGGTTCGCACAGCTGCATTTGCTGCTTCTCCAGCTATTCAGCTGTGTATATTGCCAACCTTGGGTACCCTGCAAATTCTCAATTTCTAGCCGGCCAGTATATTCCAAACTTTATAGCACACAACATCCAAAAAACTCATCCAAACCTACCCCAAACCAAAGTCTGTCCATATATTGTATTGACCATTAGATTCCGATTATCTTTGGTAAAACCCGCATGTCTTGGTAGTTAAGTCTCATTGTGGGTTGGTTAAACCAAAGCCAAACTTAGATACGCGGAAAAAAGGGAAACGCTTGCTTTTCAGTTGATTAGGTTTAAACTATGCATCACATGCTTAAAGAAAAACAAAAAATTGACCAAACGACACATACAGTTGGTTTCCCCATGTGTGTTCCATATTTCATGGGATTAATTTCCCATTTGGATGTTTAAAACAAATCAAAACATTATTTGTTGATTAAGTGAATTAGACAAAACAGTGTCGAATTCTGTTTTAGTTTAGTTAAACATAGAGTTCAATCAGTTGAATCAATTAAATCCCATTTATCTAGGCAAATTAATATTTCACTAACCTGAATTAAGGCCTAGCATCTTGTCATTGCGGCCCGACATTTATATCATTTTTTCCTCCATGTCCGTCATCGTTTCACGAAACCCCCGTGGGGCCATAATTGCTTCGGCCGCCAATTTTCAGAAGCTGGGACAAGTTGCGGCTCCGACCACAAATTCGTTCAAGAAAATAAACTTGCGCATCCCCTTAAGGGACTTGGAAATTGCAGTCGCAATTTTATACTTCTCCTCCTCAAATATTCTTGCAGACGCAGCGAGAGTGTTCCTTACCTTGATCACAAAAGCCTCCTGAGAAACATCAGGGGACTGAGTCAACTCGGACGCATTGATTATGTCGTCCATGAATGTGAGTGTCTGAGAATGTAGTGTGACCTAAATTAAGGCCATTTGGGGATGATTCCCCTTATTAACCATGATTATAGTGAGGTCGCAGTGAGGTCGTGATCAAATTTTGCCAGATTTATTTATAAAATCAGCTAATACCCTGGTAAACTAACATTTATAGTGGATTTTCCCATGAAACATGGTGGATCTTTCCATAGTTATGTTAACGTTTACCAGCGGGTAATACCCCGGCCATGGCGAACCCTGGCGGTTTACCCACAGCCTGCGCTGTGATCAGCATCTCCTCATCATGGGTCAAGCTGGTCTTCTGACCATACCTGGAGAGAACTCGCTGGTGAAGACCATGGATGTTGAGCTATTTCTTTGTGGGATCTATATGGGAATCATCAATAATGTCCTTTTGGTAAAAATAGAGGGGCCGGTTTGGTATACCATCTATCAAAAAAACAAACCTTTTAAAGGGGGTTCTTCAAACCCCTCTATCAATCAACCAACCAAAGGGAAAAGGACATCTACGATGGGAATTATATACCCTCTGGTAACAGTTCCACCCTGCTAATAGCAGAATAGCAATTTGTTAGTTGAAACTTATCTTCCTTCCAACCCCTATCCGCCAGGGTCTATGTTAATTTACTGGAGAGCAATATGCGGCTATAATTGAATTTTTAAACAACGACCCCCCCGGATGCTAGTGAGAAACCAACTGGATAGATTGCGGTAAACATACAAAACAATATGACTAAAACAAGGGTTTCTTTTGAGGAAAATGATGTATGTATATATATATACATTAATGGATATTAATGGTGGGTTTTCCTTTCTATGTTAGTTAACCAGGATAGATTGTTTTCCTGTTTAGAAGTTAAACATGTGGATTTCCAATGGCCGAGTTCTTTCTTTGAGAATCTATTTCTGGGTGCGGTTCTAGGAACATAAAACCATACCTACACGGATTCCCAACCCATGGTGGTTGTACTCATGCATGGTCAAGTCTGTACAAAGTGGGGCCCCCTAGATAGCTAAGTTGGTTTATAACTCCAATAATTATGGTTTATGGTACCTATAACTATAGTTAATGGGGTCTATAAACCATCTTATAACTGGGGGGCCCCACCTTGTATGTTTGCTAGAGGCTGAATCCTTCATTTCTCCTTGTGATTTCGTCCTTTGCCCAAAATCCCATGATTTTGAATCATATGGTTTGAAAAAATTACCCTGTGGTAAACGTTAACGAAAAACTATAGAAAGATCCACCATTTTTAATGGGTAAATCAACGAACTAAATGACCATGTTCAATAGCTTTTTGTATGTTTGCCAGAGGGTATACCCATGATTACCCAGGTTTTTTTTCCCAGTCAGCCTGATGGGATATGGATTATGCATAGCTTATTAACCACTTGTAATTGTATATGATATGGATGATACCGTAATACCCGGAAAGTAGATCAACTTGGGGGGCACATCCCAGTTGGTAATTGGTTTATATGGATTCGTAATCACTTGTATATCCTCCCCTTCTTCCTCGCTGCTTGGGGGTTCTTCTGCTGCTTTTCCTCTTCTTTCTAAACGAAGGTACGCAAAGGTTACCCTCTGTTCAATGCCTCGCATCGTGAGGAAGGTGAAAGCTCGTGCTGTCTGTAAAAGGGAGTCCTCTTCTGTGAGTTCCATCCTCTGGACCTGTAGTGCTCACCAGGAACTTCACTCTGCAGCCTACACTTTTCATCCAGGGAGTCTGCTACATATTCACAGCCACAGATTTGCCTATGCCGTCTGATGCGCTTCAAAAAAAAGCTATACTTTCTGCAAGGAATACTATACTTTTTCAATGGGCAACTCCATGCATTGTGCTTTCTTACAGAAACATCCCCTCTTTCAACGGGATTGTTGTATATATATATATATATGAATGAAAGGGTTCCCTTTTGTACAAGAATTTAAATAATACCACACTCAGCCATACTCTTTCACAAGGACTGCTTTGTGTCTTGAAGGCTACTTTCTCAAAGGAATGCTACACACTTTCTGAAAGGAATATTGTGCATACATGTTTCTAAATATATATAATTATATATAATATAAATATCTAGTAATATCATACAGTGAATTATGCTATTTAAAACATGATATTATATTTTCAAAATGAATAAAATATGTTTTCATTCCCGAAGGGATATTGCATAACACCATTGTTTAAGTCAATATTTTATGAAGCCATCAAGTACTGTCTTAAAGGAATGCCGCACTTTTGAAAAACACTCATGTGACTCATGTATTTTCAAATATCTTGAAGAAATGCTACCAGTCTCAAAAAGGACTACTACCTCTATGGAAGGAATGACATATGTTTATTAATATATATATATGCAAGACATAACGCACTTCTTCTAAAGGATTAAAGGAATGTTATGCACATCACAGGGTCTTGCTTTAAAGTAATGATACACTTTCTCAAAGGAATGTTGCCTTCTCTGTCATGATACACTTTCTAAGGAATGTTGCCCTCTTTGTCATGATACACTTTCTCAAAGAAATGTTGCCCTCTCTGTCATGATACACTTTCTCACAAGAATGTTGCCTTCTCTGTAGAAGAATGTTGCATGGAGGTATGCCACAATTTCCTCAAGGAATGCCACATTCTTTTAATTTTAATTGATGGCTTACAAGAAGCATGCTGTTGCCCTTAAAATTTGAGTTGATACTGCGCTAGGGTTGAAAAACACAACATATTTTAAGGTAACGGCATGCTTACCCTTGCAAAACATTCCATATCTCATTGAAACCAAAAGGTGGGTTCCCACAACAAGGTTTTGGGCCACCAGCATCATATTACAACATATTTTTTCAATTAAAGACACATTTCCCCATATTTAATCATTTATTTGATTGTATCTGAATTTATTTGACTTTATTTGAATTTATTTGCAGTGGGACCTCCCTGGGGTTATCAAGCAATACATAGCAATACATCATGTGACAAGCAAATGTGTTTTAAATCCGTTCACCCTAGAAGCTCAACATTTGACAACACAAGGAAATATGATAACAGCTGACAGTTGACAGCAATTCTGCCGCTGGCCTCGGCAAAGTTGTTGTAAGGTTGCGTTAGTTTATTTAGTTGTTTCTTGTTTTTTTGTTTTTTTTTCCAGCAAATTTGAAAGATTTTTTTGAGTTTTTTTGTTTTTTTTGAGATTTTTTGTGATTTTTTGATTTTTTTGAGTTCTTTTGAGATTTTCTATGGTCCAGAAAAAAATATGCAATACAGAACCCAGTCTCACAAAACCACGTTTGAAAAACAACATTAGAGAAATTTTGAGATATTTTGAGATTTTTTGACATTGTTTTGCTATGTTTTTTTTTCAAATAAAAATGGTTCCATTGTCCTTTTCTAATCTAATTTTATGTTTTTCAATTTGTTTTTCATTTTTTGTTTCATATTCTTTTCATTTTTATTCATGTTTTTTCATTTTTATTCATATTTTTCATTTTTATTCATATGTTTTCATTTTTATTCATATATTTTCATCTTTTTGATTGAAAAAAACCATTGCCAATCTAAGACCACTGCAGATCTAACCTACGTTTTGGTGTTGCTGAATATCTCTTTATGATGCAGGGAACTCTGTCAGGAAGATGCAGTACTGCTTGGGGACAAGATGAAATCCCCTGCCACTCAAAAGTGCTGTTTCCTCTTGTTCACGCTTGCTATAAAAACATGCAACATAGAAGCAAACACAACCCTATCATTTGAGCATGGCGCAACCTGGCAACATTGAATTTTCTCTCTGATATTCATTGGTTCAATACAATAAAATATTTCAAAAAAAAAATGCCGTATTTTGGCTTATTTTTACCAAACTGAATTGTCTCAGCTGTTTGGCGGGTTTGCTTTCAGGTCCTTGTAATTTCTTGTTGCCTGATGTGCAAGCTTGGGTATGAACCGTATACACACAAGACTTGAAGCCAACAGTTCTTCCACAATACATCCCTATATCTAGATAAGTATCTATATATGCATATGTGTATGGACTGTATGGATGTATAATTGCCATTCTTATAGGCATGTTGCTTTCTACTTGTTTGATGGTACCCTCGGGTAATTTAACATGACTATTGAAAATCACCATTTTCAATGGGTAAATCCAGCATAAATGGCCATTTTCAATAGCTATGTTAGTTTACCAGAGGGTAGTAAAATCACAACAAAAGGTGCACTCTGCTTTGAACATCGATCATCTGCAGTCTGAGGCATGTAATACCATAAGAGTCTTCAATGACTTCTACCCTCTGGTAAACTAACATAACTATGGAAAATCACCATTTTTAATGGGAAAATCCACTATAACTGGCCATTTTCAATAGCTATGTTAAATTACCAGAGGGTATTTACAAACCTGCTGCTGTCCTAGGGGCCCGGAAAACGCGCAGCGCCCATATCTATATATATCTATATATATATATGGAAATATCACTAGTTATATATAACTGGTACATCCCAGTTGGTAATAACTAGTGATATTTCCATTCATCTAGCTGGCATATACTACCGCTATTACCCACGGATCGTACCTGTGGTCCACACATCCAAGTACATCCCAGTTGGTTACTATATCTGCCAACAATTCATAAGCCTAGTTTCTATAATAATCTTTGAGTAATCAATCATACAATGTGAGGCCCCCCAGTTATAAGTTGGTTTATAAGCTCCAGTAACTATAGTTATAAGTACCATAAACCATAATTATTGGAGTTATAAACCAACTTAGCTATCTAGGGGGACTCACATTGTCGTTAATTAAGTTGATTACCAGTATCTACTTTCGGGCTTTATTTAGTTCATTGGAGGATGGTCCCCTCAGTGATGTTTGTTGGTTTACAAACTTCATTGGCCCATTAACCAAAAAAAACCTCTATTTCTAGGTGATGTCCCATTCATCCCAAATCTTTAATAGGTTGGTTTCAAAACCCCGTTAACTAGTTCGTTATATCTACCATAAACCATAGAATTCAGCCACTGCCATATCTCAACTGAACGCTATCGACTGGAGGCCCCATCCTGTGGTAATATACCTAAATAAACCCAGTACAAGGTGGTGACCCAGTTCGTTGGCAAAGTTGGTGCAAATAACTCCAATATCTATGGTCCATGGTCGATATATCTATACTATTCCTATGGTTTACAAATGTTTACAAACCAACTTACTTATAACTGGGGGGGCACCGCCTTGTATAATCCATATTAATCCATATTAATCCATATTAAGCCATACTAATCCATATTAATCCGTATTAATCCATATTAATCCATATTAATCCATATCATTGGTAGTATACTATAAATCTACAATAAATAAACCATAAATATACCAAGAAATACCTATAAATGAACCCAGTAGATCGCCCCAGTGATAAATCTCCAAGTCCTCCCCTCAAAAGGGCACTGTTGAGTGATCCGATTCAACAGGTCGATGTACCTGGGATGTTTTGGATGGCGGGATGGTCGGATGATGTCGGATATCTTGGGATAACTATTGGGATATATTAATATTAGAGGATTAATATAATATTATATGGCAGTGTGTCAAAACCTTGTACCCCTGTAGTTCACATCAAAATAGCTGGGATTCATGGATGTTCATCCCACTAAAAATGGTATTAATAGGTATTGATCCATACCCATATTAATAAAACTAGTTGGATATTCAAAATACCATAGTTGATAGATTTCTATAGGGATTATTCATATTATATGGGTTATTTTATATATGGATTTAGATATTTTTCTTGGGATATATTAGGATATTCAAAATACCAAGGGTGTGGGATATGTCAACATCAAGGGAGGTCAGGGAAAAGGTTGGTTTGAGCCATTCAAAACATCATAGTTGATATATATATATATTTATAGGGATTATACTATCTGGATTTTTAATGATCTATTTATATAATCAATATTAATCAATGGGAATTCCAGGATCAATGGAGCTACGCTAGTAGCATATATATATAAGGCCATACTTTGTTGGGATATGTTGGGATATTCCCTGAAATTTAGGCCTTTTCTTCTAGGCCTTAGATATGGTAGGTACCTCCAATCAATCGGTTCCTGTTGCATGGCCATTGATGGGATGATTATGGGATATACCATCTGGTTATTTAACATAGCCATGGAAAATCACCATATTTAAGTTCGGTAAACCCAGGTAAACCATCTATTTCTATGGGCCATCTATACCATGGCTATGTTAGTCATAACCAGAGGGTAGATAGGAATAAATCTGGGTAAATTATAATATTTCACTAACCTGAATTAAGGCCTTTTGGGGATGATTCCCCTTACTAACCATGATTATAGTGAGGTCGCAGTGAGGTCGTTATAATTTACCTAGATAAATCATAGGACCTAGGATCATTTTGGAATATACATGACACGCGGCTGGGAAATCCCTTAGACCAAAGCGTAGTAGTGTCGTTGGCAATTCATCATCGAACTGTACAAAAAACGTTTGAGGACACCGGAGTGTATGGCAATTTGAGTGAGAAAATGAGCTATGAATAGCTATGATCCCTATAAATAATGGCAATTTCTGGCAATTTTAGAGGACACCGGAGTGTAGGCATCTGGATTTACCCTCTGGTGATTCAACGTAGCTATGGAACATGGCCAGATTTTTGCAGATGATGCATGACGATTCCGGTCCAGTGGGTCCAGTAAGGGTCCTCCGTTGGGTCCAATACGGGCAATTTAAAGGTTAATATATGGGCTGGTTAAAGAAACATGGGAAACTATGGGAAAATCATGGGAAAAATGGGCTAATGATTGTTAATATATGGTTAATATACTGTTCATATATGGTTAATGATGATGGTTAATATATGGTTAATGATGATGGTTAATATATGGTTAATGATGATGGTTATTATATGGTTAATGATGATTAATAAAAATCTGATTGGTGGTTGAGCCACCTACCTACCCCTCTGAAACATGATGGAGTGAGTGAAAGTCAGTTGGGATTATGACATTACTGAATGGAAAGCTATAAAATTCATGTTCCAAACCACCAACCAGAAACTAGTTTTGACTGTGGTACATACATGAGAGAGAGCAACACCAGCTGTGAAAACATGCTCTTTTGCGCGAGGTTCTTGTGATCATTGGACTGATTACATGCTCAAGATGCGGTTACATAGTTCCCGAATTGCGGTTTTGTCGCTCAAAATTAATCCTGGAATTAGTCACGTCCGTAGTTACTTGGCTATTCACAAAGTTGATTCATGCATCGTATTCCCTTAGGTCATTGTTCTAATCTAATTGCATGTGGTGGGATTCAGTTCCCAACGGATCACTTCAATGATCCATTTCTTGTCTAGTGTGTATGTGTGTATGTGTGTGTGTGGGGCCCCATGTTGGTCTTGCGATAAACTGATAAACCACACAATAAACATGTTTCAAGGTTTCGTTGGGGCGTTTAACATTCCGAAATTGTAAAATAAAGTAAACGGGATATGTTTTATGGCGATTGGTTTCCCACACTTGAATTCCTCTCTTCATTAGAGGTCTATGGTGCAGGAAGGACCCCCTTGAATAGTTAAGTTGCTTTATAACTAGACTCACCACAGCTGGGATTTACCGTGGAGATGTCTATATCATGAAAGTTTGAGGGCGCTAAAGGTCACCAAGCAACAATGATCATGCCTTAAGATTCGCTCCAACAAATATGGCTTAAAGCTTGGTGAAAGTAATAGACCTAGTATATGTGAGCTAGATGAATGGAAATATCACCTGAACTATATATATAATATGGAGTGTAAATCATCTACTAACAGGGATGCACCCCCAAGTGGCAGTGAATCACCCTTTACCATGGCCTTGATTGTTGGGAACCCGACCGTATTGGGGTGGTATCTTTCATGGAACTTGATGACCATAGTTGGAGTCAAAAACCCTCTGGTAGTCAAACTGACGTTCTTATTTTTCAGAGGGGTCAAAAGCACCAACCAGGATTACAATGGCTAATCAATGATTAGTAATAACAATTATTCTGATTAGTAACCACTATTAAGAATGATTTACCATTGTCAACCATGATAATTCCTGCAATGTGAGGCCCCCAAGATAGCTAAGTTGGTTTAGATTCGCCCCAGTAACTATAGTTATTTGCGTACCATGAACCATAGTTATTGGAGTTATAAACCAATTTAGCTATCGAACGGGGGCCTCACATTGTACACATGGAGGTGTTGATGCAAAATCATCCATAAATGGATGAGTTTCCGTTGCCACGTTTGATGACACCGGAGGGTATCACCAGGGTATACGGCGATTCCTGAAACCACCGCGCCTCACGTCTCGAATGCGGATGAAAGCCTGGAGTTTTGATTGGGATATGTACGGCATGGAGTTTTGATGATATATAATGGGATGATGGCATAAACAACAAACAGAATCAACAACCTTAGATTCACTGCAAAGAATTGCTTTCTGCGCTGGTTTATATATATATATGTGTAGATACAAATATATATATATATATCATTATATCTATATATATATATATACTCATTTATAGAAAAATATGATAGCATAATTGCATAATATACTCAAGTATCCATCCAAGATTGACCCACTAGATAATTCACAAAGCCAAATTGGAGGTATCTACCATATATAAGGCCTATGTAAGGGCTATGTAAGGGGATATACCCCCAAAACATTGCCTTATATGGTACAGTACCTCCATTTTAGGATCCTGGAATTCCCATTGACAGTCTGGTATGACCCGCAAGTGGCAAGACTTGGTATGGCCTATTGATGATGACAACGCTTTCGGATTGGGACCCTCAAATGAACAATTCCACTCATTGATGCAGATTTCTGCAGTTTCTATGGTCGGGGAAGCAGATTTATCATACATAGTGGGGCCCCCTAGTTATAAGTTGGTTTATAAACTCCATTACTATAGTTATAAATTAGAAATATCATAAGCCATGGTTATTAGAGTCACAAACTTAGCTGTCTATGGGGCCTACTTTGCATGAATGAAAAGAAACATGTGAAGGTAATATGTGGTAGACTGGTATGCCAGTGATTTTGACCAATAGAAACCAAATATAACCACCAAGCAGGTAGCTTTCAAACCACCATTCTGAAGTTTAAAAAGTAGTTCCCTGACCAAGATACGAGTTTTAGATCATTGAACATCAGGATCTATATAGTACGTATAATTATACATTCATCTACAATATTTATAGGAAAAACATCAACACATGGTTTACATCAATAATCATGTATAAACAATAAAGGACAACATAGATTGTGATAATGTAAATAGATTCTTGTAAGATTGGATATATCACAATCTATGTTTTCCTATAAATGATATCATACATGATAATGTCATAATCAAGATATCTATGCAACACAATTGTGATATATCAAATTCTTGCAACATCATGATATAGGCCCGAAAGCGAATCAACCTATTCCCTGACCTCCGATGTGGAAGCACCACACCTTGCGCGCAATGTCGAAGCGTAAACTTTGCAAGGCATCCAGCGCCAGGGCTCTCCAATCCGCCTCATGAACGCCGGGATGCGGAAAAAATATGTGGGTAAAACGGTATTACCATGCCATAAACCACCCATTTTCCTGGGAATGGTTGTTTATGCCAATGTTTTTGCCACATTATATGGAACAAAACATCGACAGAACTTGAAGCGGCGAAAATGGAGGATTTGATCAGCAAACAACACAAGGATTTCACAAGCTAAGTTAAGGATTTAAGCAGCGCCTTAGTTCTGAATTTGATCAGCAAAACATATGAATTTGTCCAGCAAAAAATGAGGATTTGAGTAGTTAAATTTCTTGCTGAACAGCAACATGTTTTTTGCACAATCACCAGCATGGCGTGAATGTTTTAACGTTGTTTCGGCAGTGTTTTGACACGTGGTGTTGCAAAATTAAGCAAAATTGGTATTAAAACAGCAGCAACTAGGTTTTTAAAACAAAAACACATGGATTTGGTCAATTGAACAGGGATGACATTTTAACCAATACACTACAGCTCATAGAATCTACATAATATAATAGAAGCTATTGGAATGGAACCAAGAACATGTGGAAACACAACCAAGAAAAATGAAGAACATACCAGCAAACATGTGCAAAAATTGGATGTATTGAAACCACCTGAAAGAGGGAACCATGGTGCAAAGACTAGTTTTCTACTCACACCCATCTCACATAAACGACCGCATCAAATATTCCTCATTTGAAGCAACACAAGCTATGGATTTCTACTGTACCCCTTTCAGCCGTTGGTTTACCCTGTTGTCACATGTTGCAACCTGTGTGATTAAGGCTGTTTCAGAGCCGAAGAACATGATAAATCAAGATAGCGATGGCGATTCGATAATGGTGATGGTGATGACGAAGATGATGAATATTTTTTTGCCGCCACACAGGGCCTTTCATCTTTGCGTCCGGATACCAGGCAGAAGAATCTAGCTGGACCTTCATCGAGAATCCGGTCGCAAGTTTCAGCTGGCAGTTGCTTGTGATCCTGGGCCTTTGACTTCAGTCACGACTGGAAGGATCAGTTGCTTCTCTCCGCAAATGGCAATTTCTATAAGCTATGAAATTTGGGTATACAATGATACACCCAATGTCTAGACACACCCTATGTTTCCAGGGTAAAATAGTAATGGCAATCCCGTGTTTTTGATATTACCCTCCCATGCTTCCCATCACAATCCCGTATTGTTGATGTTAAAACCCTATGAAAAATGCAGGCCAAAACCCTATGAAATGGTCACAATCATCTACCCTCTGGTTATGTCAAAATAGCTATTGAAAATGGCCAGTTATAGTGGATTTTCCCATTAAAAATGGTGATTTTCCATAGTTACGTTAGTTTACCAGAGGGTAATATCCGTTGATATCCGATATCAACCTCAACAAAACCAATATCTCTGATAGCGAACTCTAAAATGTTGGTTCGTCGAAGCATCATATAGTTGGGGAATCCACCTTTCGCCATCTGTACTATAGGTGGTGCCCAGTTCGTTAGCTAACTTGCTGAACATAACTCCAATTTCACGTTTGGCTTTATGGAGGATGTAACGAACTAGTTATCTATGGTTTATAAACCAACAAACATCACTGGGGGGGGGCACCACCTTGTAGTTTTTGGAGTGATTTGCATCAACTTCGATGAACTCGGGTATAACTCACTATAGTCTTGCCATGAGCCGAGTCGTACCAGGTACCATAGGCTGTACATGGTTTACCATGGTCACCTATGATCGACTTTGATATGAAGCCATAGGTTGTTAACTATAGTTGCAATGATTATGAGCCCTAGTTATAGCCAACTATAGTTCATGTTATAGTAGAAATAACAGTGGTAAACTCTATGTTTAACAATAGTTATTTTAATTTTGTTACATTGCTATACCACATAGTTCATGGTAGGTTATACCTGGCTATAAACCACCATTGCCAACTTACAACTGGGTGTTTTTTGTTCATATATATATATATATGTATATAACATGTATATATATATTATATGGATATCATTAACTACTATATACACATATCTCTGTGATATATCCTGTGATAACCGAACTAAACGGAGGCCCCTCCCGTTCGAAAAACGGTCCGCCACCTCCGTGACACCGAGGCATGCCACGCGGTAGGCGGTCTCAAAGTCCTCGTGGAGATCAGAGCTGGATGAATTTAGGGGTACCCTCATGGATTGGACACCTCCATATCGGCAAAAACCATGGTAAGGTGTTCCATTTAGGACATTTATAGGTATATTATGGTATATTTTAAAGGTTATCATGGGATATTTCAAAGATATATCAATAGTTAACAAAGTTTCTTGGAACAAAAAAACAGTTGTAAGTTGGCAATGCTGGTTTATAACCAATATATCTACTATAAACTATAGTTGGTTCTAACATAGTTGACTACGGTGATTTCTACTAGCATTGTTGGTTTTAACTAGGGTTCATTAGGCTTCATAATCATTGTAACTACAGAATTACAACCTATGGATCTATGGCTTCATATAAACATGGTCTATCATACAATGTGAGGCCCCCCAGTTATAAGTTGGTTTATAAGCCCCAGTAACTATAGTTATAAGTACCATAAACCATAGTTATTGGAGTTATTTGCACCTCACATTGTAGGTGACCATGGTAACCAGGGTAACCGACATCAATTTTGATGTTGACACACTCGTCAAATTTTGCAGAGTTCATCATAGTTCATCCCATGATCCTCACCAGTTGATAGGTGGTAAAAATCACCAGTTGATTGGTTGGTACCCTCTGGTAATTTGTCACATAACGAACTGGAGAATCACCATTTTCAATGGGTAAATCCACTATAAATGGCAATTTTCAATAGCAAACTGTTGAATTACCAGAGGGTAAATAGCATTTTTGAAACACGAATGGGATTTACCAACATCATTATTGCACCCACTATTGTTGGTTTCAAAAGTTTCAACCATCCTTTTGGTGGTGCAAGATTTCGCAACCACCCACTCTTCATCCCACGCAAAAATCCTCTAAGTCCCCATTATCATTAGGAATTACTTAAATAAAATAAACGTAAATAAACAACTATTATATAATGGTGGGTAGGCCATACCCCAATATGAGTATCATCTAACCAAACTGTTATCCCATGGCACATGAAGGTTAATGTCACTTAATGTGGCCAAAAAAAACATCAGAAAATGTGATTTAACGTGATTTAACCTTGACAAATAGGCATTTAATCAGCAACCATTGGGGATTATAACAGTGATATAATACTGGTTGGTGGTATACCTACCCCTCTGAAAAATATGAGTCAGTTGGGATTATTCTTCCCAAAATATGGGAAAAAAAATGTTCCAAACCACCAACCAGGGGACTATAACGGTGATATAATATGTCCCTGAAATTACACACCTCCCATCTGGACCCCCAATTCATGAACAGATCCAGTACTAAACAACGGTTTTCTTGATGGTACTTGATATTAGGGGAAAGGGATCAAGTGAATTTTAAATGTTAGCTCATCCAAAACAAACAGTTTTGGATCGTTTTGATCAATTTTGAGTGGCCAAATGGCATGCTTTCGGTAGTTGTGGCTTTTATTTTGGGTCTGAATGTTGTTGCTTTTTGGTTCAACAAACTATCTGAAACCACGTTTTTTGAGGCAGCAAACTAGCTATCTCTTCGCGGCGACCACCACGTGTCCAGGTGACGTGACCAAGGTCTAGCCGTGTACGACAGCTGCACGTGACCACGTCATATATGTATGGTTATCTGAGTTACCCTTTGGTTATTTAACATAGCCATGGAAAATGACCCATTTATAGATGGTCTACCTATTAAAAATTGTGATTTTCCATGGCTATGTTAAATAACCAGATGGTATATGTGGTCATATGGAATTAGGGTTTATTTATATATATATGTGTGTGGGTAAATTATAATAATTCACCAACCTGAATGGTTGGGCCATTTTGGGATGATTCCCCTTACTAACCATGATTTCCAGTGAGGGAGAACAGGGTTCGGTCGTTATAATTTACCCAGATGTGTGTTCCAGTGAAGGCACTACTCTGAGCAGCAGGTCCAGTGAACCGCAACAAAGCTGCGGTTCGACAGCTGCAAGTTCTGTGGTGCAACTCCCTTGATCTCGGAAGGGTCAAAACCCTGGAACCCTATGGCCTTGGCATTGAGATCGCCATTTTGGGCCCAATTTTAGTAAGCGGTGAATGCGATTGGCACAACTGGGAGATCTTGGGGGCGTAGAAGGTGTATTTGTAAAACTAAGCTTAGCCATCTACCATCTGGTTATTTAACAGTTTGCCATGGAAAATCACCATTCTTAATATATAGGTAAACCATCTACAAATGGGCCATCTATACCATGGCAAACTGTTAAATAACAAGAGGGTAACATTCTTCAAGATTCTGAAAAACCACTCAAGTGGCCATGGCCCATTGTGCTTACTTCGAAGGCCGACCGCATCGACGGAATTGGCCGGGTGAAGCATGATACAACAACAGCGTCAGCATGTACCAACTACAAAGATTGTTTCTTGTATGATCCGGTTGCCCGTGAGAAATCGTAACAATGATTGAGTTGCCATCATATACCAACTTCAGAAGTTAACATACGGTGGATGGAAGAAATCCTGCACCACCAAAAGGATGGTCGAAAACCTATAAATACTGGGATGTTTACCATCTATCAACTGGTGCAGGATTTCGCAACCATCCACAGTATCAAGCAAGATAATGTAAATTCCACTGAAGTTGGTATATCCAGTTAACAAAAGAATATGTTGGTATTCAGTTGGATACTGATACACTGATCATTGTTGATATATCAGTAAATTCAAAAAAATACATAAAAATGATCCACTGATCCACAAACTGGGACTCTCTATCAGACACCCAGCAGCGAATTGAATGGGATGTCATCACCCCAGCAGCCCATCCCACCATGAAATTAAGGGACCCCTTGACAGTCGGCCAGTCGGCCAAATATCCTGCATTTTTTTACTAAGAAGTCTCACTTTAGCAAAACAAATGACGGTAGGTGGTATACCTACCCCTCTGAAAAATATTAGCCAATGGGAAAGATTATCCCATATATTATGGAAAATATAAAATGTTCCAAACCACCAACCAGATGAAGTCTTAAACTAACCATTCAACGATTACAATCCCCTATTGTTGATTTCCACTACGATTCGCTGGCTTTGTTGGTGGTCAAAACCGCTGTAAATGATGGTGAAATCACCATAAAATGGTATTACCAATCCAATGTCCCCTGGTATAAGTCACGTTTAGTCACATTTATATCACACTGTCTCTTAATGTCCCTTATATTTCCGATGGTTGCCCCCATATTCTGTTGGTTATCACCCCTATGTTAGGTTGTGAATTCCTGCTCTTCTTACTTGTGCTTAGTAGGGAATGAGGGAATGATCCACAATAAGTATCAATAATGATCCCATTCCCCCATTCCCATCCATTCCCTACCAAGCACCAGCAAGTCTTGATGGACGCACCAAGAGCTGGTCCTTCTTCTCCATATATCTGTACAAAGAGGCGCTCTGTGGCACATCGATGGTTTGCATGGAGATGTAATGCCTGGGAAAGCACTGGGAGATCCTGGGTAATGTTGGTAAAACAATAATAAACCACCCATTTGGGAATGGTTTACAGAACCTATTTATGGTGAAATTGGGGATGGTTTATTATTGTTTTAACATGTTTTAACCACATTAATGGAATGGAATGAGGTATAAATGGGATGTTGGTGGAATGTTTAATGGACAATTACTGGGAGGCCGTGCGCGGGCCAAGTTCCAAAGTCACGTTTTTTTGGCCGTTTTGACGTGGGCGTGGAGCCAAAGCCCGGCTTGCAGTGCTTCGAAAAGAGGGTGGGCGTGTTCCGGCGTGCAAAGGGTGCTTCCAAGGTTAGGGTTCAGCGCTGGACAAGACACATCCCCATTGGGATGTTTCAAAGTATCCCACCCCCACTGCACACTTTTCATACCAATGGAAGCCTTTGCCACACCATCCATATCATACACAAACCATACCTGATGAGCCCTCCACCCGTCCAGACATTTCTGTGACATGGCTCTGGAAAATAATATAAAAAACCCTATGATGAGGGGTCCAACAATACAGATTCATTAAGGGTGTATGAAGCACCAACAACTACTGGTTGGTGGTATACCTACCCCTCTGAAACATAATATGAAAGTCAGTTGGGATGATTTTTCCCAATATATGGAAAGTCATAAAATTCATGTTCCAAACCACCAACCAGACTACGATTAAAAGGGCTCACCATCTGTTTGTATTTCTGTGACATCAGTTGAGCTGTGTTTTTTTTTGTTGTCTGGGTCCGTCTATTCCTGTGCTGCCTACGCCACTGTCTACGCAATGCCTACGCGGCCACAGTGGGAGCCTACGCGGCTCATCCCTTTGAAGGTGTGCCTACGCAGGCCCAACGCCCGCATAAAGCGACGCCACAATGTATGTTTTTGCCTACGCCGTCACACTTCTGTTTGCTTTTGGAAGGTTGGAAACGGAACTTTTGCCTACGCGACCACAGTCCCATTCACATTTTTGCAGCACGAGCGCCCAGGCTCCAAAGCGCCCATAGACATCTTGCAGCCACACCCATGTGCAGCAGCCGCACCAGCAACCAGGTCCCAAAGCGCACACTAAACATCTGGTGGATAAATCATGATAAATCACTGCAGACTCAGCTAGTAACTTTTGACTATGCTGGAGTCAAGCCAAGCGACGTGTTCGACTGTCGCTAGCTTGGTGAAGGGCAGTTCTGGGCGGTTCAATGTGTCGAATATGGACTGGTGCGGACGTGGGCTGGTGGTCAGTCCGGGCACCCGAGCCTACGCGGTGCCTACGCGAAGTCTACGCGAAGCCTACGCCTGTTCCAGGGGCCTCCTGGCAGGAATCTGGTGAAACATTCCTCTTAAGCAAGAGCTAATATGGCCCATCTAGCAACAAGCAGGTGGAAAGCGAAGAACATCAAGACGGTTTAAGCTGCTCCGCTGCCTTTGTATAGCTGCTCTTCCGGGCAAGTTCCACGGTTTGTTCGTATAGACAACTATCCATGAATGAACCCGGTGCCTTTGAACCTTTTGTGGATAACATTGAATCAATTTTAAAGCGTGAGATTCCAACGCCGATCATGTACGAGCATTTGAAATACAATGAAATGTTGCCTACGCAAACCAGAAGATATTTGGAACCTTGAAAAATGCCTACGCCAATCCTACGCAATCCTTACGCCAGCCAGGTAAAACCACACCAAAAGCAACATCCAGTTTACACTCTATATAAACCCTTTTATATTGCAAATCCCAAGTCACCTGCCAGCTGATATTGTTCATGGACGTCGAGTGCTGTTGCATCGATGTTAGGAAGTACTTGGCGGACACTTGGTCCACTCCTAACTGAATGCAGAGAGCATCTATTTCCTTCTTGGCCTGCTGCAAACTTTCATTGGTAATGTCCAAAGTGGACGTCGAGGCGGTGAGGCCAATCGCAACGTCTAGGGGACGGCTTCGGCGAAGCTTTTGGAGATGCAACACCTTCCAAGTGCGTGGGTGTTGCTCCAGGCACTCCATAGGGCACGGCTTCTCCAGTTCCCGGCGCCCTTGAGCTATTTGCCGTCGCATTTGTGGCATCCGGAGCTTCAGCCACCGTGTCGACCTTTGGAACCTCCGACGAGGTGTCAACGTGACTGCCCATCTTCCAAAGAAAGTGAAACAGACGGCGAAACGAAAAGCAGGTGATCTTAGATCCAGAATGCTATTGGCAACTGTGCTAGATTACAAACAGTATTTAAAAAAAAACGTAGCTCAGTTGGTCTTGTGAGACCCGGGAATGTGGTAAACTCCAGAATAAACCTATATCATTTGATGATTGTTTTTACGAACCATTTATCGTGATATTCGGAATGGCTTTCTTTGCTGGGTTTACATGGGTGCAAACAAACTACATTCACATCCAGTGTACAAAATCAAACAATCCCAAATAAAATTGCACTTCTGGTTGGTGGTTTCAACCCCTCTGAAAAATATGAAAGTCAGTTGGGATGATTTTTCCCAATATATGGAAAGTCATAAAATTCATGTTCCAAACCACCAGACTTTGTTTGTATTTCTTGGATGTGTACCCTACTAGTTACGTAGATTTCCCCGTTCTGGTGGATTAACCGAGGCGTTTTCATCAAACCCGTTTTTGTTGGACAAACTAAGGCGGAGCAACTTGGATTTGAAAGAAAGATTAAATTCAACTCAGCATCCATCCTTCAAATAAGTAGATCAAAATGATCAAAAGATGAAGGCCAGCAGTGTCCAACTCCTGTTCTGAAGAGGTATATACTTTGAGTTTTCCCCGCAAAAACCTGCAACGATAAGACCAGAGTCAACTTGGGTGTTTTTTTGCGATCCCAAAATTGGGATGGAAAATGATGGAAAGGTCATTGAACTCCAGCCTTTTCTGAGATGAAAGAACCAACCCACTATAATCAGTAATTCACTTTTCATGGTTTTGTCCAAAAGTGAGAAGATATGCCAGATATGCCAATCACCAAGGTGGGTGCCCTCCGGTGAAATGTTTGTTGCTGACTTTAAAAACACAGCAACATAATTATATAATAGTTATCATAAACCACTGTTGTAAATAGGTATGATTATACTTAAACCAACTAAGCTATACGTATTGAGAGTATAAACCATTAAGTATAGCTAGAAGTATCATAAACCCCAAAGTTTTTGGAGCTATTGTAAGCACCAACTTAGCTCTATATCGTTTGGCTGGCGGCCCCACTTTGCATGAATATGGTCCCTTAATGTCCCTTAGATGTTGATATCTTCCGTTTTTGGCATATGTTTGCTGAAAATTACTTAAACATCTTAAAGTCAAGGTCTACCCACACATAATCACATACACATGGATAGGACAACTCTTTGAGTTTGCCAATTTGGTACTGTACCCAACAATTCCTAAGAAATCCGCGTTGGTTTATGACCATGTTACCCATCAAAATGGCGAAGGCAAGCCATTTACAGATACACAACTGGCCTGGTTCCGGGTCCGACTGTATCATTCCAAACTATTTGATGGTTCGGAAACTCTAAGTAGCTCCTTGGCTCCCCATTGAATAGGGAATATATAGGGAATATGAATACCCATAACTCCTTAGCTCCCTCCTAACCACTGTATCACTCCAAGGATTTTTTTTTCCAAGGGACAAACAAAAGATCTTAGATCCTTTGAAGCCCACCACAAAGCCTGTCTGAACGGCGGGGACGGCTGTCTGAACAAATCATTGTCCCATAACGAACTGGAAAGATCCAGCATTTTTAATGGGTAAATCAACTATAAATGGTAAATATGCTATAGCAGCCAATAATGTCCTTTTGGTAAAAATAGGAAATTGGGCCGGGAGCTGGTTAATCCCATCTATCATCAAACAAACCTGTTGTTAAAGGGGTAAACCTGAAGAACCCCCTCTTTTTTCATCAACCAACCAATGGGAAAAGGACATCAATGGTCTGAACCATTTGACTTTTTCATACTTTTTGTGCATGACAGAAACCAGTTTTCGCTGATTGGTGGTTGACGGTTTTCGCTGATGGTCGTGGCCTCGATGTCCAAAGCTGTCAATGGATTGGTTTAGGGGCAATTTTATAGGAAACCCCGATATTTAATGGTAAAAACTGTAAAAACCATGGTTTCCTGTAAATTGTTCCCTTAAACCAATCCAATGAGTCATTCAAACATGCCAAACGTGCCTGCCACGTGCGTCTTCTTTTGATTATTTCATGCAGAAAATGGTGCCGCAGAAATGACCATGAACGATTCCATGGCTTCATGGGAATTTAGCTGGTTGGGATTACATTCCATCATGCATGGACTTCCACAAAAAAACATATTCCAAATAGAAACCTTTTTTATACTGGTTGGTGGTCTTAACATGTCTTAACCATCTTGAAAAATATGAAAGTCAATGGGAAGTTGAGCCTACCCCTCTGAAAAATGATGGAGTGAGTAACAGTTGGGGTTACGAACTTCCCAATATATGGAACAATAAAAGCCATGTTCCAAACCACCAACCAGATTTTTATATGTCATTGTATGAGTGTCTGAATTTGGGGTATACATCAGTTGGTTAGTTGACTTACCCTCTGGGAAATGTTCACAGTTCGACCCTGAAAATCACCATTTCTTAGTTGAAAATCTGAACCAACCCCGATGACTGCCAGGGTCGTCATGTTAATTTAACAGAGGGTAAGACCTTCAACCAGTATTATATGATTTATATGTGTCCTTACTTTTTGTTGGCACACAGGTTCAACCCCCACACCTTTTGATTCACACGTGGTTCCCCTCTTACCCTCCGGTAAGCAACATAGCTATGCAAAATCGTCATTTTTAGTAGGTAATTCCTCGTAAATCATCTATATAAATGAGCCATTTCCAATAGCAAACTGTTAAACAACCAGAGGGTAAGTCAACCTCCAAGCTTCCACCTCTCCGTGATAGGCGCACCTTGAAGCTTCTGCATGTGCGGTGGAAAACTGCCCGTCTTGATGCACAGCATGTTGCTCCCACTGTATGCCAACATGTCCTGACTGGTGCGAAAATGCTGGTGCACTAGTGGCTCTTTGAAAACATCGTGTGTTTTTGGGGGAATGGTCCTGCGTAAATTCATATGTCATCATCCCAACATTGGACATCAAAAATAGTTCAATAATATCATGTTTCACCAGCCTGAAATCAGGTTACCCTCTGGTAATTTAACATAACTATTGAAAATCACCATTTTAAATGGGAAAATCCACTATAAATGGCCATTTTCAATAGCTATTTTGACATAACCAGAGGGTATTTAGGGATGGTTCCCCTTGCTCATCCTTTACGTCATGATAAATTTACCGCGCCGTGCCGTAAAGTTCGACTTCCGCCGTCATGGTCGATGTTCCCAAACATATAGACAAACTACATTACAGTGGATTTGTGTTACGATTTTAAGTATTATAATATATATATATATGGGTATGGATCAATACCTATTAATACCATTTTTAATGGGATGAACATCCATTTACCAGCTATTTTGGGGTTCACCAGGGGTACAAGGTTTTGACACACTGCTATATATTGTGTGTCTGTTCAAAGTAAACATTGAAGTAAACAAGCCTCTTATTCAAATTCCATTCAGGACATCCTTAGAATATCTTAGAATTATGACTTTTGGAAACCCATGGTTTCTTCCAAATTTTCCCCCGGAAAACATGTGGAGAAACATGCCGTCCTCCATCTCCGTGTTCCACGCGACACTATTGGCATTGGGTTCCTCCGGGCGGTCCACATTCACCCTTTCAATCGGATGATACCCTCGTGAATCGGTGAAATCCCAAGTGTCTGACGGTGAAATACTGGTTGAATCAGAATCAACATCAACAAAGCACCACTAGAATGGTTAAAACACGTGAGAATTCTTAGGTACCCTGTAAAGGGTTAATTTTGGTTGCTGGCGTATTTCATCCTCCCATTCATGGTCAATTATGATATAAAGTCTTTGACTACCCATCCAGCAAATGACGTGTTTGGTATTTAGCGTCTGGCGCATCTCACTTTTCAACCCAAATACAGGTAAAATATATTGAAATTGCAGAGCCTCCTGTAAAATGAACCTTTAGGGGGATGTAAACTGATACCCGACTCAGAGCCATATCCCACTGAATCCCACTATCCATTTACATCCATTTACTACTTGTAGGTGCAGTTACAGGTTGAAGTGGATATATAACCATAGTTGTAGGGGACATATCTCCATTTAGTCACTATGTCACCACCCCAAATGCACAGTTGGTTTCACCTTGCTCGCTCCGGGCCTGGTATAACAGCTGCTGTGTGTCCAAGTCGTACCTGGTGGTGTTGCCACAGCGCGACTATGAATCTACTATAGCGGAAATGAATCATAGCAATAGGAAATGTGCTGTAAATAGCTTGGAAAATCATCGAAGTGTCAGCTGATTGTCTCTGATTTTCCAGCCATGGATTCATTGATTTTGAGATGTTGGGGATGGGTTGGAAGCAGCCAAGTTGGATCAAGTTGGATCAAGTTGCAGAGACTGATCAGTGGCCATGGTTAAACGGTTAGAAGATCACCAAGCGTAGACACTCCTCTGAAACAATGTCATCACCAATTTTTGGTAAACTGTCCAAAATAACGAACTGGAAAGGAAGGCATTGGTAGCAGTTCATTCTCATTCGTTGAACCACATCACTGAAGAACATTCTGATTTAGAGTGATGTACACATCAAATGATATAGACACTAATGATAAAGGCACTACTCATCCATAATTCCCAAGTTAGAAATAGTTACTGTGGTGAAAAACAACGACAAACAATTGCCACATTTACTTTTGTTTACACCCCAAGAAACAGAACACACAATAATTTGATATACCTAAGATCAATTCAGAATGATAACGTGAGGGTTAATGGTTTATTTTTGTTTTTTTTAAAGGAGGTATAGAGATATTTCAGATATCCCAATTGAGCATCAAAAAACAACTTCCCCAAGTCAATTTTTTAACCACCAAATCGTAGCCATAAACACTATTCAGTTATGCCATAGCCAATGTGTATTCAATAGCCATTATTCACATAGCTATAAACATTATTTATATAATGTGGCGAACATCATAATGATACTGATAATATCTGATAATAATAATATGAATATGATTTGGCTTTGTGTATCCAATTATTATTCAGTTACGCGCATTCAATGTGTATTTTCTCCATCAATGAGTGTATCCCCAATGATTTCCCAGCTAGTCACTACTTGGAAGATCGTCCATCACACTAAGGAACTGGTTTTTAAGCCTGGCTTAACCTGGAGTATCACTTTGAACGTTAACTAGTTGCTAAGTGACTTGTTACGCATATAGCCTTGAGAGTATTTACATATAGATGGTAAACAAAACTGATTATACATAGTAATTTTGCTTATCAATCACAAGCTAGACTTGGTGATTACTGTATATAATTACCTGGTTGGTGGTTGAGCCACCCCTCTGAAAAATATGAGTTCGTCAGTTGGGATTGTGACATTCCCAACTGAATGGAAAGTCATAATCCAGCCATGTTCCAGTCACCACCAACCAGTTCTGCCATTATCCCTTGATATTCCAATGATTTCGATGACATAAAGCCCCAATTTTGGTTGATGAAATTGCAGTAGATTCAGTAGATCCTCTCCCAAAAGGTTTCTTCTTCGCCACGGTCTCCGGAGAGATATGGACATTTTCTGGGACCAGGAAATCGCTGATTTCTGGCTTCTCCATGCTCCCATGGTCAGGGCAGAGCTATGTTTCCAAAGTCGGCGGGATCCTCCGCAGCTCTCATGGGGAATTTCAACAAAATGGGGCTTAAATTGTTACAGTACTCAGTGCGTCATTCAAAGCTATAGTCAAGATATAGGGGTTACACCAGCAGCAAAGTTATAGTCAATGGGAATAAAACAGGATCCTAAAATGGAGGTACGTTAGTACCATATTCCAGGCCATATTTCGCTGGGATATTCCCTAAAAAATAGGCCTAACAAATAGGCCTTCTATACGGTAGGTACCTCCAATCAATCGGTTCCTGTTGCATGGCCATCGACAAAAAGGGTTGAAGATGATTTAGCCCATTTACAACGGAAACACATGTTCATCAAAAATAGAGTTGCCCTTCGGTAATCAAACCTGGCAATGGTAGAATCAATCGCTTAGCTCGATGATTTAACCCACATAAACTTGCAAGATTTCCTATTGCTACGGTGGGAAATCCACGAAAAAAATCCACTACCCATGAAGGATCCATGGTGCTGCTATATATGGTGTGCCATGGATCCCATCAATATACCCCAGTCATGTTACCATATATACCAGCACCATGGATCCTATGGGCTATAAATGGATTTATAGTGGATTTCCCATTTATCCATTTGCGATTTCAAATCTAACTATAACTGGTTGGCGGTATACCTAGCCCCCTGAAAAACATTAGTCAGATTGGATCATCATCCCAATCTGTTGGGGAACATAAAATTCATGTTCCAAACCACCAACCAGATATGTTCCACATATTTCTATTGAAAAAACCATATCCAAGTTCCGGATTCAAAAAATCCAAATTTATACGTGGATTTGCATCGATTTCCCAACTGTTCCATATGGGGCATGTCCCACTTTACAACAAAACCTGCGCACACGAGCAGGTTGGAGGTCTCGTCCACGACGGCCAATTTCTTCCGCCTGGAACCCCCCAAAAAAAGCATGGCAAACCTGGAAATATGAGGTAAATAGATATGTAAATATCATCTACCCTCTGGTTATGCCTAACAGTTTGCGACATTGAACATGGCCCAGTCGAAATAGTTGATTTACCCAGCTATAAAATGGTGGATCTTTTCATAGCTATTTTGGACAGTTTACCAGAGGGTCCGGGTAACTCTCCATCCTGGACATGTTCAGTCTTTTCGGGGATTACTATGTGGTTATCCTAAAGTAGATGGAATGTAGAAATTTGAAAAAAATCATCACATGAAAATCCCATATGCTGACCCACTTCAGGATGATAAAAACAGAGAATTGTAAAATACAACTAGGGTTTGACTTTTCTATCTTTTTGGAGGTTGCTCTACATACATGTAAACATATGATACATATGTAAACCCCAAAAAACTAGACATGTAACATCCAATGAAACCCTAGTGCATGGTAGTTGATCTATATCTGCAATGTGAGGCCCCCAAAATAGCTAAGTTGGTTTATAACTCCAATAACTATGGTTTATGGTACTTATGACTATAGTTAGTTACTGGGGCTTATAAACCAACTTATAACTGGGGGGCCTCACATTGTGGATAAATTCTCAAATTTCATCAACCTGAGATAGAGCAGTTTGGGGATAGTCATCCCTACGAATCATTTTAATCGACATTCCAATGACGCGGCGTGAGGTCGTCATAGCTATCCAAATACAAACCACAAAACGGTAGAACAGTCAAATCTTACTGAAACAGAGGTAAATCACTTTGCCATTTGTTTGGGGGGATACTCTAACGGATACAGTATATTTTGCATCAACAGAAACTCAAAGAAATGCATACCAACAAGTGGGAAAATAAATCTGTATCTATATGGCTGAATTTAATCAGAACTGAATCTCAGTATACAATCGATAACCAGTATGGATGGGGTTACAAACAACAAGAAATGACATATGTCCGGTTGAAATTCATCACAATTCGCCTGAAAAGTTCTTCCATTCGGGATGAATCCAGCCAAATGAATGGGTTCTCAGAGTTGCTCCTACATTCCTCAGAAAAAACAACAAGTAAAAAACACACAATTACTTTTTTCACCAATTCTTAATCTACCTAGGACCTAGGTACTCCAACCCTGATTTTTACTGGGAAAAATCTAGACTTAGTCCACTACTGGAGGCCGATGCCTCTGGTGAACCACAGCTAGGGTCATTTTATCTCAACCATTGTCCTTTTCAAGGGGTTGAAAGATGTTGAAAGTTCTTGAACCCAATTAAGACGATATTAAGACGATATTATTGAAGATGTTTCAGCCTAGTAAGTCTTGTTCCTCTGCTGTCTCTTGAGGGTTCTGTTCTTCCATGTCAATTTTCAGCAGTGAAAATACGCTCATGTAATCCCCCTATACTAGTTAGTATATCTTCCTATGATGAATTCTGTCAGAGTCCCAATAAGCCAGTTAGTACAGTCCCCCTATCCATCAACCCATCAACATTCCTCATCAATCAACCATCATTTAATATTTGAAAGTTATAATCCACTTACATCATCTCCCCATGTTGATGGTTTTTCAACCCAAACATTCGTCAAAGCCGTCCTGCAGGAGAGGTCCAAACATCTCACTGCTGTTGCCTTCAACGCCACAGCGCTAGGGAAACAGCTTGGGAGTCTTCGTTCATGGGAAAATCGACCAGATGTGAGGCCCCCGTTCGATAGCTAAGTTGGTGCAAATAACCCCAATAACTATGGTTTATAGTACGCAAATAACTATAGTTACTGGAGCTTATAAACCAACTTATAACTGGGGGGCCTCACATTGTACCATAAAGGAAGGCTTTTTTCGGGGACGATCCACTATAAATGGGAGGTTTGAGCTGGATCCACTACACTCATGTGGTACCCTCTGGTTATGTCAACATAGCTATTGAAAATGGCCATTTATAGTGAGTTTTTCCCATTAAAAATGGTGAATTTCCATAGTTATGTTAAATTACCAGAGGGTATATATATATATATGTATATATTGATATATTGTGAAGTTCTTTTCAATGGCCGCGTGTTCAATCCCTAAGGCAACCATTGTATCCCAGCTGGCTGTGACAGCTGGCTGGTTCACCCTCTGCAACTCCGACATGGCAACGGGATGTCTGGTTGGTGGTTGACCTACCCCTCTGAAAAACGATGGAGTGAAAGTCAGTTGGGATGATGAAATTCCCAACTGAATGGAAAGTCATAATCCAGCCATGTTCCAAACCACCAACCAGTTGTATATACATACATACATATATATATATATAACTATATTTATATATATAACTATATATATATAACTATATATATAACTATATATATAATTATCCTATATTATCCTATCTATAAATGGGCATCTTTAAATGGGCAAATCTGTTCCATTGCCATCTTTGATTACCAGAGGGCATTTTTTGTTTCATCAATCCCTCCGATAATTCGATAAGAAAATCCGCCATCAAAACGGCTGCTTCCTCTGCCCGAGGATATCATCAGACACATATTGCTGGTGTGTAACCATATAGAATACAACATAGTATCTATATAGAATATCTATGTTTGTGTAACAATATTTCACCACATATAATATTTAATAGTATCATATTATTATTATATACCTACATCTTCCCCAGTGTGCATAATTTCTGCCTTTTGAGGCTGTTCTGCCTTTTAGTAAAAGAGGACAACCCACTCCGGTGCTTTTCCAGGGATACCCGGATACCCCCGAATCGAGGCCGAATCCGATCAGTCTACTGTCATTGTTAGTCAAGATATAACTGGGATGGTCAGTTGGTTAATTGTTAGTGGTATCCCTGTTATGCTGGTTGGTAAATTGTTTTTTCCATATCTTAGGTAAGTCAACTATAAATGGGCCATGTTCTATAGATTCTATAGCTGTGTTAGTTTGCAGGATAATTCATATAATTCATTCCCCAATCAATTATAACTGGTTGGTGGTTGTCAACCTACCCATCTGAAAAATATGAGTCAGTTGGGATTATGACATTCCTAAGATATGGAAAAAAAAAATCCCAATGATCCAACCCACCAACCAGTTGTGGTATCCCTGGGCACATCATAATTCCCAATGAACTAGGTAGGATCCCCCGGGGTAAACTAACATAGATGTGCATGGAAAATGTGGCCCATTTATGGATAATTGACCTATAGAAAGTGGTGATTTTCTACATCTATATGTTAGTTTATACAGGCTGTACAGGATGCTAACCCCCAACAAACACCCTTCAACGTGGACCCGGTGTTTTTAAAGGCTCAAGTGGACCCAGAGACCTTTCCGCCCTGCTTTTAAACAGAGACCTGCTTGATGAGGGTCACTGGGAAGGCATTGTCTACAAAGATCTTCCTGGCGACGGGTTCCCGGAACTGTTCCAGGATACCATACAAGGTGGTGCCCCTTAGTTACAATGTGAGGCCCTCAAGATAGCTAAGTTGGTTTATAACTCCAATAACTATGGTTTATGGTACTTATAACTATAGTTACTGGAGCTTATAAACCAGCTTATAACTGGGGGGCCTCACATTGTAGCTAACTTGGTGAACATAACTCCAATAACATTTGGGTTTACGGAGGATATAACGAGCAAGTTACTATGGTTTATAAACAAACTTATAACTGGGGGCACCACCTTGTAGTTCTGGGAAAACAATATAATAATTCATCAATATGACAATCAATCCCAACAACTCAATAACTGGTTAGTAGCCACAGTTATAGTTATAATCCATTTATAGATGGGAGAACCCACTTAGTGGACTTACTATCTCCCATAGGATCCATGGTGCTGGTATATATATGCTAACATGACTGGGGTATATTGATGGGATCCATGTTACCAAGTATAGCATACATGGATCCGTCATGGGTATGATATTAGCATATGTATACCAACCATTAATGACTAATCATCATGACATTAATTGTGATTAACATGAAAATATTATCATTAATAATGATACTATTATATGATATTAACCATTAACCATCATTAACAATATTATAAGCCCATAATTTCCGCATATTTCCACCTTGATGTAGCGGATACATGGATCCGTCATGGGTCTGGGAAAAGAATAAAATCCACTGACCTGAAGAGTTCGGTGATTTTGGGATACTTCGCCCGAAAAATTCAAAAAATCGTTCCAGTGAGATCCGCAGGGTTGCGAGCGAGGTAAATTTACCCCAAATAGCAACGTCAAAGATACAGGATGGGGCCCCCCAGTGATGTGAACGTTGGTTTGTAGTTATAAGTTGGTTTAAAAACCATTATAACCACCATTAACTATAATTATATCATGTTACCAGTGATGTTTGTTGGTTTATAAACCATGAAATAACCACCATTAACTAGTTCGTTATATCTACCATAAACCATAGAATTCAGCCACTTATAAGGCAACTGAACGCTATCTTGGGCCCCATCCTGTAGGGATTTCTTCTAAATTGTCCCTTCAGATTTGAGATGTACATAAGGAGATCTGAAAGATGGATTCAGATTTTTGCAGAATGTTGCACATTTTATTCACTTGAGGGTTTCCTAAAGTGGGGAATTCCCGAAATGGATTGTTTACAATGGAAAATCCTATTACATGGATGATTCGGGGGAACCCCCGTCTTAGGAAACCTCCACTTACATTCACTTCAGAATTTCCAGGTTCGCAACTTTCCTATCTATTCAATCTATTCTCGGTTTGCTGTAACGGCTACTGTAACAAGATTGATAGCCGACTATCCTCCAAATTATGGTCACATATGGCGCAGTACCTCCACGTACCTGACAAGGCTTAGGTCAGGGCATATAACATCCACATGCAACTTGACTATCATGGAACCCCACCCGATCTTTCGTGTGAGGTCAGTTTTCTATCAAAAAGGGGCATCAAAAACGACTAGAAAAAACTCAGTGGATGGATTGAATGGAGCATCTCATTCAGAAACTGCAGTTACCCTTTGAAGAAATCCCTTGTCCTGCAGCTTTCCCCAACAAAAACTTGCGGGTTTCTTAAAATGGGAGATCCCCAGTTGTCACCATGACTGTATGATGATTGGGGCTATCCCCATGACGAAACGGAAACCGACCGCCCGGCTGGATCACATTAAAAAAGACAGGTCGGAGTGGCATCACGTGGCCATTTTTCAAGCCAACCAACAGACCTTCGCGTCTTGGCGCTCCTCCCACCACCTGGCTGTTGAAATTGTTAGGGCCATTTTCCTTGTTGCATTTGCTGATGACCAAAGGCGAATCTAACAAGATCTGATGAACACTAGGTAAAAATGACGCGATTTAATGATTTGAACATTGAAACAGTTAAAGTTAAAATTAAACCAGTTAAAATTAAACCAGTTAAACTGCGCGTTCATATAATGACTACCGAAAGGGACAAAATCCAAAGTGGGCCACGCGTAGCAACCTTTGCGGTTTATCATTTTGTTTCCCAATTAAAACCGGCTGAACAATTGTGGTAACCATTTTCAGACACACCCATGTGTCATCTAAAACTTTACACAAGCTTTCAATTTCAAATAGATCAATCACTGCGAGGTGATTCTTAGAGTCACCGACTCGCTGTGGTTTACTAATCCCAAATGTGACCGCAGGATAATCCCATCCCCTTAATAGTTCTAACACACCCCCTTCTATGGTACCAAATACGTGTATCCCTCTTCCTTCCATGTTTTCTGAGTGACTTACCTAGAGAGTGTAATCCACCGACCAAGGCATCCCACAAATAGTCGGCAATGTCAGGCCCTTTTTTCATTGAATGTCGGCGTTGCGTCTGCGGGAGTCGCTTGTATCTGTATATGGGCTATCACCCATAGGATCCATGTATGGTATATATGCTAACATGACTTGGGTATATTGATGGGATCCATGTTACCATATATAGATATATATAGCATACATGGATCCTATGGGTTATGGGCTGTCATCCAAGTACAGGTTTAAAAAACATCCGCGAAAGCTGGAGCTTTGCCATGTTTGGCTGTGTCGTAGACCTGGGAAATTGCCTCAGCTCGGTATGGGTCAAAATACATCTGGTACCATCTGGTTATGACTAACATAGCCACGGAAAATCCCTTATAAATGGAGGTTTCTAGCTGGGAAAATCATCTATAAATGGGCCATTTTCGATGGCTATGTTAAATAACCAGAGTGTACATCATTGTATATTATCATTGTATATGGTCATGAAATGCAGAGAAGGGAAAGCCATCTTTGCAAAGCCTGAGGGGATTGCCGGAATTCTGGAAGTCGAGGAAATCAAACTGTTGAAATGTGTTGAATCTATTTCCCGAAAAAATTTAATCCCCTAATGCTGACACCCGAACTCTTCCCAAAAATCAGGACACGCAGTTGTGGGCACATCCTGGGACGACCTGATTTTTGGAGGGAGTTCGGGTGACAGCATTAGGGGATTAATTTTTGGCGGGAAATAGATTCAACACCTTTCAACGGTTTGATTTCCTCGACTTCCAGAATTTCTGCAATCCCCTCAGGCTTTGCAAGGGTTGCTTTCCCTTCTCAGCATTGACCATATACACGGATCATCAACTTCCGCAAAATGTCGTGAAAGTCACCTCTGGTAAACTAACAGTTTGCTATTGAAAATTGCCATTTAGTTCGTTGATTTACCTCTTAAAAATGGTGGATCTTTCCAGCTCGTTATTTTGGACAGTTTACCAGAGGGTAAACCTCCATTTTTCCATTTTCCTATGGGTTTTCCTATGTTTTCCCATTTTCCATAGTTGATTTACCTATTAAAAATGGTGGATCTTTCCAGTTCGCTATTTTGGACAGTAAAAACCAGGCCGGGTAGTCATGATTTTAGATCCCACTCTTGTCTTATCCCACTCTTGTCTTATCCCCCGGGCCGCACTTTAGAAGACACTGCCTTGGGCCGGGCGTTGGGACGTTGAAAGATGCCTACTTTCGACTGAAGTGATTCTGAGGGTCTCTGAAACTAACCTGGTTGGTGGTTTCAAACATGGCTTTTATTTTCCATAATATATGGGATAATCCTTCCCTCCATCTTTATCCTGAGTATCAATGGCCATGCAACAGGAACCGATTGATTGGAGGTACCTACCATATGAAAGGCCTATTTTTTAGGCCGATTTTTTAGGGAATATCCCCACAAAATATGGCCTTATATGGTACAGTACCTCCACTTTATGATCCTGAAATTCCCATTGATTAAACATCCCCCATTGGGGTTTAGTGTTGGCTGTACAAAATGAGCTCCCAACTAGTTGGCTACAAGGATGGTCTATTAAAGTCTATTATTTTCTTTACTAAATCATATCATAATACATAGATTGAGTGCATCCCACCTATAAACAATGGCCTGGTGACAAAATCTACACCGGAAATCGATCTAAAATGCTGAGATCAGAGATCAGAACCTGACCTCCGTCACCCTTCGTCCTAAGGTTACCCCCAGTTCCAAGTAGCCCGAAAGTAACATCAAATAAGCCATATATGTTTAGTGGAAAAGTCATTTTCCAACCCCTACCGGGGTATCATTTCCACAATGTTACCGGAGGGTAAATGAAGAGTTCAACCCTTCAATGAGAATAAAACAGGATCCTAAAACGGAGGTACGTAAACGTACCATATGTTTGGCCATATTTTCTGGGGGTATCCCCTGAAAAATAGGCCAAAAATATATGGAATCGGTACCTCCAATCAATTTTAGGTTCCTGGCCTGCATGGCCATTGATGAAACAATCACCTGATGTTTTTGCCCAGATTCCAGGGTCATCATCGTGAAAATCTACTGGAGAGTAACTGCTACTATTAACCATTAACCATCATTGACAATACCCATAGGATCCGTGTATGCTATATATGGTAACATTTACCATCAATATACCCCCAATGTTAGCATATATACCATACATGGATCCTATGGGATATTATATGATATTAGCATATGTATACCAAGCGTTAATGACTAATCACCATGACATTAAATGTGATTAACATTAACATTATCATTAATAATGATACTATTATATGATATTGACCATTAACCATCATTAACAATATTATAAGCCCATAATTTCCGCATATTTCCACCTTGATGTAGCGGATCAGAGCGTCCAAGTTCCATTCCTCGACAAAATATCGGAAGGGAGGTGACCGTCCAGGGGCAATGTTTTTTTGGTTGGTGGTATACCTACCCATCTGATAAATATGAAAGTCAGTTGGGATGATTATTCCCAATATATGGAAAAATAATACAAATGTTCCAAACCACCAACCAGCAGGAAATAGCCTATGGAAGATGTTCCTGCATTTTGAACCTCCATTTGTAGATTTGTGGTTGGTGGTTTTAACCATTTTGAAAAATATGAAAGTCAATTGGAAGGATTATTTCATATATTATGGAAAATAAAACATGTTCCAAACCACCAACAGGCAACTGAAACTATGTTCATTACCCTCTGCTAAACTAACATAACTATGGAAAATCACAATGTTTAACGGGAAAATCCACTATAAATGGCCATGTTCAATAGCAAACTGTTAGTTTACCAGAGGGTAACTGAAACCATGTTCATTAGTAAATTAGGATCAATCCAGTCGTTCCCTAATCAGTTACACATTTACACTTTGAAGAGCTTGGGTGAAACCGATCGAAATGATTGATAGCTAGTCTTGTTTGATGATATCATAACTAATATGATCTATGTGGTAGTAATTAGTAGGTTTAGCACATGAGAATGGGGATGTCAGTTGGTCTAAACATGTTTTAACCGGGAGTTTGTTAGTCAGTTGGTTATCCCCAAGTATCACATATTACGAGAAAAACCTCCAATTTTGATGTCCGTCTGGATAAATTTCATCGATCTCAAAGGTTGATTTGGGGACAGTTCCCTACATTACATAGCTATTGAAAAATTAGATAACCCAAATTACTTTACTTCGTGTGATCCCCACCATGACATTTATACATGTTCTTACTGGCAAATCTTCTGGCATTCTATCTGACATATCTTCTGACATTCTATTTGGCATTCTATCTGGCATATCTTCTGGCCTATGATCTGGCATATCTTCTGGCATATCTTCTGGCATTCTATCTGGCATCTTCTGGCATCTATCTGACATATCTTCTGCATTCTATTTGGCATTCTATCTGGCATATCTTCTGGCATATCTGGCATATTCTTCTGGCATTCTATCTGGCAAATCTTCTGGCATTCTATCTGGCATATCTTCTGGCATATATTCTGGCATATCTTCTGGCATTCTATCTGACATATCTTCTGGCATATATTCTGACATATCTTCTGGCATATCTTCTGGCATATCTTCTGGCATATCTTCTGACATATCTATCTGGCATATCTTCTGGCATATTTTCTGGCATATCTTCTGACATTCTTTCTGACATTCTTTCTAACTTTCTTCTGCACATTCTTTGTCCCATATCTTCCTACATGAGGTCCGGCAGGGAACACTTGGCATGGATACCCGCGGTTGAGGTCCGGCAGGGAACACTTGGCATGGATACTCGCAGATGAGGTCCGGCAGGGAACACTGGGCGTGGCTGGTCGTGGTTGAGGTCCGGCAGGGAACACTGGAACCAGATTCCAAGTGGCCGCCATGCTCGAAATGACAGCTGATTCTGACGAGTTTCTTGCTGTTGAAAAGCACTTGGCCAAGCAAAAAGACATGGTAGACTTGAATTGGGATGAGACGAACCCTTTGGAAGCGAGCTACAAGGCTTCCAAGCTCCAGCGTGGCTGGTCGTGGTTGAGGTCCGGCAGGGAACACTGGGCGTGGATGGTCGTGGTTGAGGTCCGGCAGAGAACACTGTGGATCGCGGGTCGCAGTTGGACGAGGACGACGAGGACGACGAGGACGACAAGGACGACAAGGATGACAAGGAGGACGAGGAGGACGAGGAGGAGAGGAGGAGGAGGAGGACGAGGCAGGAGGAGGCAACTGACATAAAATCTAACAACCCTCACCTGGCAGGTGGGGAATCAATTATATAGCAATTTATATAGTTCCAGGGATAGATAAATGAAATATAGCAATTACACTACCAGGGATATCTGGTAATGTATATAACAGTTTGCTATTGAAAATTGCAGTTTAGTTCGTTGATTTACTTATTAAAAATGGTGGATCTTTCCATAGTTATGGAACAGTTTACCAGAGGGTATATAGTATATACATGTATATACTATAAATTTTCCAATTCATCAACCAACCAGTGACTAAAGCCCTGCTGCCAGTGACTTTTTGCGGCGCATGATCAAATTCCAGGTCGGCGACATCCTGGAAGACATCCTGAGACTCCAGACGCGTTCCAGCACACCCTGGAAGGAGTACAGCTGCAATTTTCTTTCCTGCAGAGAATGGCTAAGCCGGCTTTTTGGGTGGATACCCGAGGATAGCTGATTTGAACAGGTCATGAAGCCGCATTGTATGCTGTATATATATATATATATATTGTTTTTTTCATTAATATATGTACTATATATATATTAGTATATATTATACCTGTATGTTGTAACTACATAAAGCGGGGGACTTTTTATCATGTTCAAATAGTCGCCTTTTCAGAGATCCCAAACGCTCCTGGATCTCCCTTCAATGATCTAATGATCCAACCAGTCATCCTTCATCATCCCTTTCCCCTAGTAAACCATATCATCCAGTACCCTCTGGTAAACTGTCCCATAACTACTGAACATTGCACATTTATAGATATTTATAGTGGATTTACCCATTGAAATTGGTGATTTACCCTTGGTAAACTATCCCATAACTATGGACAATCACCACTTTAATAGGTAAATCAACTATTTCTATGGACCATGTTCAATAGCTATGTTAGTTTACCGGAGGGTAAATCCTCCTTTTTCTTCCAGATATTTTCCAGCAAATTCCCAATTGCGCCTTTTTCCAGAACATGCCCAAATTGTCTCCCACTTTTGCAGTCATATCCCATGTGGGTTAAAACAATAATAAACCATCCCTCAGTTTACCATAAATGGGTGGTATCAACAGCCATTGCACGAAGAAGATCACTCACCACATGGGTACCCCTAGCATCTATACGAAAGTCTTTCTTCATAACCTCACACCGCAAACAAATGGCTTCTGTGCGGGTTCGCAATGAAAATTCTAGTCCCAAGACTCGCAACAATTCAAATCCACATGAGCCGAAAGGTTTCATTGGGGAATTATGTATTGGGGCTCCCGCCTCAAAAGCTCGAATGAGAGCATCCACACGTGGATGCGCTGCAGATGCAGTTCGAACAAAGAGCTTCGCACTTCGAGCCTGTTGTCCTGGAGTCAAAGTCGAAGTAATAATCTCCTCAGGCCAACTCATCGCTTGGCTAATCTCATTGGCGAGACGTTCAGATGCAAGCATACTCCAAGACCTCAAAGCTTGGATATATGAGTAAAATCCATCAATCTCCGTTCCCTTGTTGTCCAAGACTTGGTGTCAGGTGTCGGTGGGTTCGGCAACGGTTGCAAACCATCAAAAACGGGTTGATTTACTATTGACTTAACCATATTACATTCCCATTTTCCAACCTTCGAGGATTCCAAGCATGTGCTTCAAACATTTTTCCCGAGAGCGTCTGAGCGCAGGGTTCTTCCAATAGTGGGGGTCTGTAAAACATCTTCTCATCTTCACATCTCATCTTCACATTCTCTCATCTTCACATCTTCTCATCATCTTCACATCTTTTCATCTTCACATCCTCTCATCTTCACATCCTCTCGTCTTCACATCCTCTCATCTTCACATCCTCTCATCTTCACATCTCATCTTCACATCCTCTCATCTTCACATCTTTTCATCTTTACATCCTCTCATCTTCACATCCTCTCATCTTCACATCTGCTCATCTTCACATCTGCTCATCTTCACATCCTCTCATCTTCACATCTTTTCATCTTTACATCCTCTCATCTTCACATCCTCCCATCTTCACATCTGCTCATCTTCACATCTGCTCATCTTCACACCTTCCCGTCTTCACATCTGCTCATCTTCAAACCTTCCCATCTTCACATCTTCCCATCTTCACATCTTCTCATCTTCACATCTGCTCATCTTCACATCTGCTCATCTTCACATCTGCTCATCTTCACATCTTCTCATCTTCACATCTGCTCATCTTCACATCTGCTCACCTTCACATCTGCTCATCTTCACATCTTCTCATCTTCACATCTGCTCATCTTCACATCTGCTCATCTTCACATCTGCTCATCTTCACATCTGCTCATCTTCACATCTGCTCATCTTCACATCTTCTTATCTTCACACCTGCTCACCTTCTCTCTCACGCCTTCTTTTATCTTTCTCTCTTAAGGCCGAGGGTGGTGCCGGCGGCGAGTCACGAAACGTCAACCCTTTCTCACGAAATGAGGGTCGATCGGCAAAAACTGAGGTAAAATTGCGATTTGACTTGTCCTGGAGCAACCCTTTCGCACGAAATGAGGGTCGATCGGCAAAAACTGAGGTAAAATTGCGATTTTACTTGTCCTGGAGCAACCCTTTCGCACGAAATGAGGGTTGATCGGCAAAAACTGATGTAAAATTGCGATTTTACTTTTCCCGGAGCAACCCTTTCACACGAAATGAAGGTCGATCGGCAAAAACTAAAGTAAAATTGTGATTTTACTTGTGCCGGAGCAACCCTTTCGCACGAAATGAGGGTCGATCGTCAAAAACTGAGGAAAATTGCGATTTTACTTGTGCCGGAGCAACCCTTTCGCACGAAATGAGGGTCGATCGGCAAAAACTGAGGTAAAATTGCGATTTTTCCTGTGCCGGAGCAACCCTTTCGCACGAAATGAGGGTCGATCGGCAAAAACTGAGGTAAAATTGCGATTTTTCCTGTGCCGGAGCAACCGTTTCGCACGAAATGAGGGTCGATCGGCAAAAACTGAGGTAAAATTGCGATGTTTCGTGTGCTGGAGTAACTCTTTCGCACGCAAAGAGGTTTGTGTGTACGAGCGTTTCTGTGTAAAGATGTTTGTGTGTAAAAGTGTTTGTGTGTACAAGTGCATCTGTGTAAAAGTGTTGTGTGTAAAACCTTCTGTGTGTAGAAGTCTTTGTGTGTAAACGGGTTTGTGTGTACGAGTGTTTCTGTGTAAAGAAGTTTGTGTGTAAAAGTGATTGTATGTAAAATTGCATCTGTTTAAACGTGATTGTGTGTAAAAGCTTCTGTGTGTAGAAGCGTTTGTGTGTAAAAGCAGCTCCTGTGTGTAAAAGGGTCTGTGTGTAAAAGTGTCTGTGTGTAAAGGCTTCTGTGTGTAAAAGTGTCTGTGTAGAAGCGTCTGTGTGTAAAAGCTTCTGTATGTAAAAGCTTCTGTGTGTAAAAGCTTCTGTATGTAAAAGCTTCTGTGTGTAAAAGCTTCTGTATGTAAAAGCTTCTGTGTGTAAAAGCTTCTGTGGGTAAAAGCTTCTGTGGGTAAAAGCTTTGTGTGTAAAAGCGTCTGTGTGTAAAAGTGTTTGCGATGCAAACTATTGTCTTGCACTTCTCACTATTTTGTCTTGATACTCCTCTTCTCGACTGCCTATAACACAGCTTTCATATATCGTTTCTAATATTGCGTCTCCATACTAACAAGAGAAGACCCTGCTCCTCTACGCTCTCGGGCCATCCGTCGTCTAGTTTGATTTACTATCTCATAGGATCCATGGCCATGGTGCTGGTATATATGCTAACATGACTGGGGTATATTGATGGGATCCATGGAGCACCATATATAGCAGCACCATGGATCCTATGGGATATAGTATGTATATATAGAATATCTATGTTTGTAACAATATTTAACCACATATAATATTTAATAGTATCATATTATATACCTACATCTTCCCCAGTGTGCATAATTTCTGCCTTTTGAGGCTGTTCTGCCTTTTAGTAAAAGAGCAAAAAAAACGCATGGTATGTTTTGGACAACCTCAAACTTCGTATATTTTCCCCAGGGGATTTTCGTCGTCGTAGACCCCGACCCCCCGACCTGGCAAAGAATGATGTGGTTCGTTGTGACCTCGGGGCACGCGGGATGACGAGATTCCGCAAACGCCATGGGTTTTACCATGAAACATAGGGGTTTAACCATCAGAAACAGAGGTTTAACATGGTTTAAGCATCAAAAATATAGGAAATAGACCATCAACAATAGGGTTTAACCATCAACCACTCGGTTTAACCATGAAAAATAGGGTTTAACCATCAAACGTATGGAATTAACCATGAAAATTTATAAGGCTAGACCTGGTTGGAAACATCTAATGAGATAAATGGGGACAAATAGATACAATATATATATATAGGGATATAGATCTATAATTAAATGAGTTTAATATGGATCGTTGATGGAATATAATATGTATATTGTCATCTAGAGTTTGCTAAATTGAATTGGATCTACCTGGTATAGAATGGGATACATCATGATGGAACTAATAGATCTAATGGCGATAAAGTGGATCTAAATTGCCATAGGTTTAATGGATCTAATGCGGATATATCCATTGAGTCGTTAAAACATTACCATGGGTTTATATGACGTTCTATCTCATCATATCCCAATGCTTCAACATGGGTTTGATGGATCTACTGCCGGACGTTTCATGGGATATCATGGGATATGTAACCAACAACATGGATTATATTTGGATTACCATCTGGTTATTTAACATAGACATGGAAAATCACCATTTTTAATAGGTACACCATCTATAAATGGGCCATTTTCCATGGCTATGTTAAACAACCAGAGGGTAATCATATGGGTCGAATATGTAAAACATGTTGTCCGCAACCTTAACGACGTTCGCCCAGACTCATCATTGTGACATAACAGAGACAATTCTGTGTTGCTGGGAAGTTCCGAATCCAAGCAAGGCCAAGGGGGAAAATTAGGCCACGGTGGCATGTGAAAGATACCTTGAATACAGTTATCTTCATGAGGAAACAATATCACCTGATCATCATGAGGGATCAAAATCCGCCACCCCCAATGACCAATATGCTGAACGGGCTAACAACATCAACTTTATCTTCATAAGGGGTCATAATGCGCCACCTCCTCAGAACAATATGTTGATTGGGGAAATAACATCAACTTGATCTTCATGAGGGATCAAAATTAGCCACCCCCTCTGAACAATGTGTTGATTGTGGGACATCAACTCCGGGCAAACGTCCAGGTTGCAGCGAACATGTTTTGTAGGTGGGCATGGATCAAAAGCTAGTATATATCATATTTGGGGGGAGATGTAATGCATGGATCAAGAAAAACACATTGAAATCAGGGGTTGGCGAATGTCCTAACAAAAAGGGTATATTTCATCTCCAACAGATACCTTTTCAAGTTAGAGTGAAACAAATCCCCAAAACGGAAACGGGACATCAATTCCAACCCGTGACAAGGGGTTGTCTGAACATGTAGGACACCTCAAAATCCCATAGGATCCATGGTGCTGGTATATATGCTAACATGACTGGGGTATATTGATGGGATCCATGGCACACCATATATAGCAGCATACATGGACCCGTCATGGGAATGGCAATTACAATTGCCAAAATGGTGATTCACCATCAAACTTTCGGTGCAATATTAACAAACACTCCCGCATACAAGATGGGAACATTGAACATACGGTACAACCATGATACATATCATGATGCAATCAAAAGTCGGTAAAACTATAACGGGTACAACCGCAAAACCAACAACCAACACTTATGTGAACTTTCTGTGGTAAAACTTTAGATATATCGTGGATTTCCTGACTCAAGCCCCCAAAACGTTGCAACCAAGACGTTGTGCCCTAGATTCCCCAAGTTGCCAAGTAGTGAATTTACCAATCGGAAAATCTACCAGTATAGTATATACCGTTATTATAGAAGATATTCAGGAATTATTTCAAATAGAAGATGCTTTTTGGGGGTGCGGCCAAACGCGTTTCAAATAGAAGATATTGCAGAGTGCAAAAGTAGTTCAAATGACCAAAAATTCCAAGAATAACCCCCTGAACATTGGGATGATCTTTGGAATATCTTCTATTGGAAAATCTTTTGTCCCACTGCCATTTTTTGTGTTTTTTGCAGGGAAATTATCTAAAATCAATAGAACATTGACGCCCGACCTGGGTGACCCCCCGAAGAGGAGAGTGCCAAAGTACCTCCCGAAGTGGGACCCGGCCGGAGGTACTTTGGCATTCTCGCCTTCGGGGGGGGGTCGGTGAAAAACTGTTCAAAAACCATGGGTTTTTTAGCTTTTTTGATTGAGGGATGGTGATTCAAACCACTTTTCAAATAGAAGATAATCTGCAATGCTATTTATTTTTCAAATAGAAGATATTCGAGGAGTACTGAAAAACACTTTTCAAATAGAAGATAATATTTCATGAGGGAACCCAGAGAGTTCCACCAAATTGTTTTCAAATAGAAGATATTCATTTGTAACCCCATGAGTTCGACAGATCCCAAATGCATGAAAAACAGTTTTCAAATAGAAGATATTGCAAAGATCATCCCAATGTTGAAGGGGTTACTGTTGGATTGTTGGTCTTTTGAACTACTTTTGCACTTTGCAACCATCAACATTGGGATGATGTTTGCAATATCGTCTATTTGCAAAATCTTTTGTCCCACTGTATTTTTTGTGATTTTTTGCAGGGTTTTTTTTAAATAGAATCAATAGAACATTGACGCCCAGACCCGGGTGACCCCCCGAAGAGGGGAGTGCAAAAGTACCTCCGGCCGGGTCCCGCTTCTATCCCGTTTTCAAATAGAAGATATTGGCATTATTTTCCAGAGGTTCCCATCACAAGCCCAAAAAAAGGGAAATCCCGCTTTCAAATAGAAGATATTGGCATTATTTTCCAGAAAAGCCCAAAAAGACACGGAAATCCCGTCCGTTTTCAAATGAGGTTCCCATCACAAGCCCAGAAAAAACACGGAAATTCCGTTTTCAAATAGAAAATATTGACATTATTTTCCAGAGGTTGCCATCACAAGCCAAAAAAACAACGGAAATCCCGTTTTCAAATAGAAGATATTGGCATTATTTTCCAGAGGTTCCCATCACAAGCCCAAAAAAAGGGAAATCCCGTTTTCAAATAGAAGATATTGGCATTATTTTCCAGAAAAGCCTAAAAAGACACGGAAATCCCGTTTTCAAATGAGGTTCCCATCACAAGCCCAGAAAAAAACACGGAAATTCCGTTTTCAAATAGAAGATATTGGCATTATTTCCCAGAGGTTGTCATCACAAGCCCAAAAAAAAGGAAATCCCGTTTCAAATAGAAGCTATTGGCATTATTTCCAGAGGTTCCCATCACAAGCCCAAAAAAAGGGAAATCCATGGAAATCCCGTTTTCAAATAGAAGATATTCGCATTATTTTCCAGAAAAGCCTAAAAAGACACGGAAATCCCGTTTTCAAATGAGGTTCCCATCACAAGCCCAAAAAAAAAACACGGAAATTCCGTTTTCAAATAGAAGATATTGATATTATTTCCCAGAGGTTGCCATCACAAGCCCAAAAAAAAGGAAATCCCGTTTTCAAATAGAAGATATTGGCATTATTCTCCAGAAAAGCCCAAAAAGACACGGAAATCCCGTTTTCAAATGAGGTTCCCATCACAAGCCCAGAAAAAACACGGAAATTCCGTTTTAAAGTAGAAGATATTGGCATTATTTTCCAGAGGTTGCCATCACAAGCCAAATAAAACAACGGAAATCCCGTTTTCAAATATAAATAGAAGATATTGGCATTATTTTCCAGGGGTTCCCATATCAAGCCCAAAAAAAGGGAAATCCCGTTTTCAAATAGAACATATTGGCATTATTTTCCAGAAAAGCCCAAAAAGACACGGAAATCCCGTTTTCAAATGAGGTTCCCATCACAAGCAAAAAAAAACGGAAATCCCGTTTTCAAATAGAAGATATTGGCATTATTTTCCAGAAAAGCCCAAAAAGACACGGAAATCCGGTTTTCAAATGAGGTTCCCGTCACAAGCCCAGAAAAACACGGAAATTCCGTTTTCCAATAGAACATATTGATATTATTTTCCAGAGGTTGCCATCACAAGCCAAAAAAAAACAACGGAAATCCCGTTTTCAAATAGAAGATATTGGCATTATTTTCCAGAGGTTCCCATCACAAGCCCAAAAAAAGGGAAATCCCGTTTTCAAATAGAAGATATTGGCATTATTTTCCAGAAAAGCCCAAAAAGACACGGAAATCCCGTTTTCAAATAGAAGATATTGGCATTATTTTCCAGAGGTTCCCATCACAAGCCCAAAAAAAGGGAAATCCCGTTTTCAAATATAGAAGGTATTGGCATTATTTTCCAGAGGTTCCCATCACAAACCCAAAAAAAGAGGAATCCCGTTTTCAAATAGAAGATATTGGCATAATTTTCCAGAAAAGCCCAAAAAGACACGGAAATCCCGTTTTTAAATAGAAGATATTGGCATTGTTTTCCAGAGGTTCCCATCACAAGCCCAAAAAAAGGGAAATCCCGTTTTCAAATAGAAGATACCTGGACCGCCACAGTGCCCCTTTTTAACATGCAACTTTGGTGAGTTCCCTATTTTCTTTGCCACTTTGATGATTTCAAAGAAATAACCGGCAACTTCCCTTATAAATGGGGCACTTTGACTTTCCAGCCCTCAGGTGCGCCAGCTCAGTTTTTTTCATGCGCTTCAGTTTTCAGAGATCTTGGCAGCAACATGAAGATTGGCCTGAACCGCCGTGGTGTCTGATCACAGGGATCCAACATACAAATATAGGATGAAGGTTTCATGTTTCACAAAGAAGATTTACTATACTGCACCAACGATATACATATAGATGTTACGATGGTAGATCCAAGGTCATGCAGGCATCCCTTGCTATACTGTCATATTTCCTTGTAACACCAGCTACGCCCCAACAATCTATATTGTTGAACGGGGGCATGTATGTTGAATCAAGTAATATAATTCCAAAATACATGGGGTATCTCTTTGGTGAGTTTTTCCACATCTAATGCGCCCAGCGGTTGCCATCAACTGCCGCACCACATGGCCCTTCAGCTGAAGCTGCGTTCCTGAGGGTCAGGAGGGGCAGCCTTCAATTGTTGATGTGATGTTGGCAGAGGGTAATTCCATGGCTAGCCACTATATGTAGGATTTCGTCCTGCCCGCACATTTCAATTCCAACAAAAAACAATATATATATATGCATTATATGATATATAACGAACTATATATATATATAGATATATAATCTATCTGTTGGGGAATCTTCATGGGTATTTCCCATCCCACAATGGGCGATGATCGAAAATACCTTGAAAGGGTCAATTCTTGAGTATTTTCGATCATCGGTCATTTGGAGAAATACTTTCTTTTTTAGCCACACCAAAGTTGTCATTTTGCATTGGAAGATAATGGTGCTATGTCTGCAGGACTGGTGACCTTGAGCCTTGCATTCCTGCTTTATCTTCATATCGAAGCTCGTCTGTAAACCCCGGGGTCTTGGGGAATCCTGGCCACGCCTTCCACCACTCTAGCACATCCAACCCCACAGTCCTCCAGCTCAGGAAGACATTGGATCCTGCGGTGGGAGCAGCATGGTCACACTGGCAAGATTGATGGGTTGAGGCAGCGCTTCATACCTGAATTTTAGCACCCAAAAGACTTTAAGCATGATCCCCGTAGGATTTTGACTTAAGCAGCCGCTTTTGGGTTTGACTGGCCACATGGCGACTTCAGATGTTTCGGGTGAGTTAGCAGCGCTATGGGAAGCAGAGACCATTATCAGGGCCAGATTCAGGAAGGGTCTTGATTGGGTTCAGTGGCCAGAAAGCAGCCTGGACGCACCAGAAGAGGTGGAGTCTGAGGAAGTAGATGGCATGATTATCCCCAGACATCCGGTCTGTACAAAGGCTGTCTCCATGAACGCTTGTGCATTGAATGTCATGCTTGACTTCTTCGAAGGGGCCTTCATTGAAGTTCCCACACTTCAGACGGAGGCGCCCTCCGCTGCTCCATTGCTTTGAATAATAACGGAATTATAGTTATATATGGGGATATGTATCCAACAAAGGGGGGCCCCAAACCTTAAAAAATAAACCCAAATTTCAACTTTTGGGGCACCCCTTCTTCTCAGACATTCCCACAGACTACACACACATGTCCATCAAGTCTTCCCATAAACAAGCTCTATTTTGGTTTCATTTAGGTGAAAGAACTCTTCAAGATGGTGAAGCACGAGCCCACCAACATGAAGCGGGAGACCTACATCAACGCTTGGGACTTAAGGAGGCTCTACACTTTCTCCTTCCGCAGACAGCGGGACGCGGCTAAGAGAGGGCAGCGACCCCGGGACTGGTTTGGGAATGTTTGGGAAACATCCGGTTCATGTCAAATGCTCACACCAGCCAACGGTATTTTCCAAGTATAACCTCGTTACCATTTTCATGTTTTCAAACACCGGGGTTTCTTTTCTGATTCCCTGTGAGGATCCCAAAGTTCGTGATCTTTTTGACAAAATTGCCAAGTACCGCAAGATGTGGAGTTTGCAGTTGAACACTTGGTCGGATTGGGGGGATGACGTTGACGCACAGGACGATGATCAGTATACCAATGCCGGGGATTCCAATAGTCCTTCACCTGACCCTTCCCCTTCGGGACATGTGCCTGGAAAGGTTGGAGCCTCACCACTCTATGAGGAGATGAAAGCGGTATGCGCCGACGTGGGGATGACCCCGGACCAGGAGAAGGAACTTCATGACATGCTGATGCAGATTCAAGAGTTCGAGTCCGATACGCCCAAGAATGTTAAGTGTTTTTCTCAGCTTTTTCCCTTTATCCTGCCATTGGGCAGTACATGCCAATGCCTTTGATATTTGATGTTGTTGGGCTCCCAAATGTTTTACCATGCCACTCTGGGCACCTAGGCCAGGAGTCACACCTACGGGCCTGACACGCAAGAGAAGTAGTTTGGTTGCAACCACGGCACTTTCAATAATAAGTGTTAAACTAATGCATTCTCATTGGTCTTGAGTATATGTCTTGGTGTTGGTGTACCCCAGGTAAGTCAGCTCAACCTGCTCTCCCTGCGCCGCCTACTGTAGACCCGAGCCAGGCCGTTTTCTCACATCATGCAACGACGCACCACCATGTGACAAAATATGACGAAACAATATAATTTACCGTTATGTACATTCTCTTTTTCTTAGACGGCGCTATCACGTGCTATCTTCTTCTGCCATTTGCTACCGCATGTGGCTGCCAGGTGGATACTTTGCCCATGCCAGCTTCGCCGATCTTCACGGCCGAGACGGAGCCCACGAAGACCACAGAGACCACGAAGACCACGGATGAGGCTTTAGATGGAAAAACATATATATATATATATCTATATCTATATATTTCATTAGTGATACATAAAGTTTTATCACCTTAAATAAAACATTGACATGACGAAACCTTTCCACCAAATTTCATGGGACCCTGAAGGCAAAGGAGCCGTCAGGTGCTGTCACACCTGGCCTGCAGAATGGCTTGCGCACAAGCCAGCGCAAGAGTTTGAAAAGGGGAAGGAAACCTGGAAAGAACAAGGCAAAGGGTAAGGATTCCAAGACTCGAAAGGCCAAGAAGACCACCCCCAAAAATGTAACTTCCAAAGGGAAAAAGGAACGCAGGCGAAACATTTGGAAATCCACATCCCAGGCATCCTTTACCCCTGAGCAGCTTGGGGAAGAAGCACCTGCCAGCACAGAGTCAAACAAATCTAGGAAGCCCCCAGCCAAGGCTGAACCAAAGAGTAAGGCCATGGCAAAGGCCAAAGCAAAGCCCGCACACAAAGCAAGGTCTAAGTCCCCAAAGGTTGCCAACACAGAGGCAAAGGTGTATCAGAACCGCCTTCAGGATGGCAAGAGGTGGGTTTATGAAATCTGACCAAACCAGGTGTATGGTTGCAAGACCTGTCGGTTTATTTTTGGGGGCTGCAAGACTTGTCGCAAGGAAGGGTTCCGTGGCACATCGGCAGCAGTTGCCAGACCGCTTCAGGGTGGCGTCTTGGTTGAGCCCGCTCAGCGTGGGCTGCGGAGGAGGGGAAAGGGAGCAGCAGGAACCAGCAAATGCAGGAAAACAGAAGCAGAGTGAGCTAAGCTAGCCTGAGCTTTATGGACGTGTGTCCCGGAAACTCGGTTCAATTTCCTCTTGAGTTCTCATGAATGCTTTTGTTAAGAGGATGGCCCCAGATATACATTTATGTAGATATGAACATGTCCCCATATGTTAGGACAAAGCATGTAGATATGGATCCATCATATTGACGGTTTCTTCAAGACTTTGAGGCTGAAACCTCCAAAACTTTTATGTGGTGTCGTTTCTGGGTGACTCTTCTCGATTATCAAACCTGAAAATCCATTGTGCCCGTCCTCAGGTATCTCAGAATCTCGTCCATGGCTTCATGTCGCAAAAGCTCTTCATCGCCACCTGTGCCAGCGGCGCTCGTGCAAACATGAGCATATTTGGGTTTTTTGGTGGCTGGAAACCACATGTCATTGGGACCCTGGAATCTTATTCCTGCGTCAAACCCCTGCAAGAACTGGTTGATAATTTTGTTGCCCAAGCATGTGCGGCCTGTCCAGCTGCCATATCATACAAGTGTCGTGCTAAGTTCTGTGGTCCAGGGCTGGGGGAATCAGCCTGCCTAACCGCACAATACAAGACTTTGCAGCGCCAGTGACAAGAGAAAATTGTGGACCCGCTAAGTAAGGCAACATGTGCAACTGCATCCACCCCATCCATTCTGTAGCTACAGAAAGCAGCTTTGCATGCAACATATCCATCTATTTTCATCACAAATGTATATCGATTTTTTTCTATGTTATGGACTGACCCGTTCTTTTGAATCAAGGTTGCATGCATGTCGAATGAAAGCATCTAACCCGTCAAACAGCCCATTTCATTCCAGTGATACGAGAAAGAATCTGGGGCCAAAAAACTTGCTGCCAGGTCCGTTGCCGATGAGCTTTGCTTGGAGGCTCCGCCACACCCAGATCAAGAAGAAATCAGGTACCTACCCCTACCCTTGCTATTGCCAGCTTGTCAGGGGGATGCTGGGATATCATACCGTTGGATTCATTACTTCAAGTATATACAATCATTTTAAATCATTTAGATATTATCACTGAAATCATGATGGAGGAGATTGAGCAACACTCCGAAACAAATGCCATTCCAACTATTATATTGGCTCAGCAATGCCTATAGCGAACATTGGCCGGGTCTTGAGGGACAACTCGGTTCGCCATGCCCATGCCTGACAAAAAGCTCCGTGAGATCCTCCGCAGACTTCTCATTCTTGATGCGCCTAGAGTTGCTTGGCTTGAGGTGTCCAGGTTAAGGCCGGCTTCTAGACAGTGGATACCTATATGTATATATATATATTATACTGTTTAGTTCTGGGTTTTCAATTTTAAGACCAAACCCCAGCTGCTCTGAAACATGTAAGGTTCTATTGCTGGCCATTGTGTTGCTGGTGCACACTGAAGGATTGGAGTGGGCTGAGGCAGTTGTGGGAATCTGGGGCTGCCGTTCAGGTGATGTCAGCATCCAGCTTTTCACATTGCATATGCACGCATGATATTTATATATATATACTGTCCACTTGTACTATTTTCCATATGTTCTGTATACACATGATCAAGTCATGCTACGTTTGCCTACAAGTACATATGTATATATATATAAATATATGTATGAGTATATACATAAATACCTGCTCAGAAAGCCTGAGAACGATTAATGCAAACACATATGTATATAAAGAATATATATATACATATATCATATACACATACATATGTATATATGTGCAACTTAGTACCGAACAGTATTGCGGGCGAGCTGGTCCCCATCTTGACGTCGCAGGTATACGATGCTGTGGAAGTGTTTTGTGGCGTGGCTTCTTTAAGCCGCTGCTTGCAGTTGGGCGGCTACGACACTGCCAGCCTAGACATTGGCCTCTGGAACCCTTGGATGCAAAAGCGCCTATGTTCCAAAAAACGGTTGGGGAAAAAATGCAAAAGGAACCCATTGAACCTTTTGTGTCCAGCTGGGTTTGGGTTTCCTGGCTGTGCTTTTATTTGCAACATTTTCGTAGGTATGGTCCCCGGTGCATGCTATATAGATATGCTCACATGTGATCACCCTTTTTCTGCAAAGTCACGCGTCGTATACAAAAACGTTTTTATCCACAGATCTAAGGCTGCTGTTGTCGGCCATTCTGAATTCCAAAGATGGGGTGGTAGTCGCTTTTGGCTTGGTCTGTTCCACCTTTATAACGATAAGCCGCGGGTCCACCTTTCGACACTACTTCTTGCCAGAAGGGGATCCTCATTCCCTGTCAGTTTCTCAAAGCAATTTGCTGGCAGCAAGGACCAATGGGTTGAAACTATGAATTTATTCACTTAAGACAGAAAAGGGTCATATCTATATATATGTGTGTGTTTATATTGAATGCTCAGCCCTGAACTTTGATTTTTTTTCTTGGGTTCGCGCGCCGGCGTTCCCCAAAAGGACCCCAAAATAGGCGCGCGAACCCACTGGAAAAAGCGCAAACCTTTGCTGGGGAGATCACCAACTGAGTATTTTAATGGGCACACCAAAAGATTGAATCTGTTCCCTTTTCCCTAGTCCAGTACATGACTAGCTATGCAACCCCTGCAGGACATTTCTCGCCATGCTTGTGGTAATGGCGAAGCAAGGAGTTCGGGTTTTAGAGCAGCCGAGCACAAGCTTGGCATTCCGTCTTCGAGGGTTCCAGAAATTACTTCGAACATGCACTGTTACCAGGCATGAAACAGGATGTATGTAAGTTGTGGCTACGCTATGAAGTTTCCAGCAATTAGAGTTCTAAACAAACGCCATAAACAATTTTTAAAATTGCACAAATCATCACTGAAATGGCAAACCGCCAGAAGGGGGAACATGTTGTAAGTTACTTCCCATTTGCAGTTACCATCCTCCCTTTTTGGGTGATTCTAGGAGATGGGGTCCCAGCCAGTGTTTCTTCGCTGCCTGGCCAAGGTCTTCCGGCAATCATTTTGGATGCGGGGCTTTGGCAGCAAAATGCCAAAGAGAACTACTCTTTGGAGTAACAGCAGTGGTGTCCGATTTTTTTGCACATCGAAGAAAGCCAAGAAGGGTCGTGGTGGTGCTACCCCAAAATTGGCTGACACCTACCGAGATGCCCTTGGGAGGAAGAGATTTAAAGGAAATGCAAATCTTCGCAGAAGTCAGCACCTAGGCGTAATCTAAATCATAGGATGGATGTCGTTCTTGTTTGCCTTCCTATTTTCTTCATATTTCCATGCAGCTAAGGGAATACCCTGTGGGCTTTGGAGTTCGATTCGCAGAAAGCATGAAGCACCTGAAAAAGGAAAGGTCGTCGTTGAAACAACCAAAATGGGCACCTAGACTTACACGACCGGTTCAAAGTGGAGCCCCAAATACCGTTTCAACAAAATGTTTGCTTACCACGTAAAAACTAATTTACAAAAAATCGATGGATCGATACATATATATATATAGGCAGATAGATAGATAGATAGATAGATGGATGGATGGATGGATAGATAGATAGATAGATAGATAGATAGATACATAGACAGATAGGTAGATAGGTATAATTATATATATATAAGGAGGCTTTGTAAAAATGGTGGTATACTCTCAAATCATCTAAAAAAATGAACGGCCCATGATTCCGGGGTTCCCCGTGTCTAAAAATATTGACACCGCATATGCCTCGTAAATTCAGAATAAAATGAATCAGGGCAGGGTTCTGTTACACATATTTTCAGATTATATCCCAAGGGGTAAGGCTACAAAAGCCTGTCACCACCCATGTTCGCCACTTCCATCAGCGAACCTGAGGCTCCGGATGCAGAAGATATTCGCTCCTGGCACGTGACTCCAATCCCGGGACTTGATGATCTATATGAAGAAGCACGGATGTATGAGGTCGTGGAATATCTCCAGGGGGGCTTCTTCCTTAACTTACCAGAAGCTTGGGAAGGCTGTAGGTTGCCAAAGGACATCCCTGAAACCGCCAATAGGCCTACGGGGGGCAACCCCTAACTAATCCACGAGTCGTGGAAACAACAATTCGATCCCGTTTTGTGCAGACTCTAGGAAAATAGGCAACAGTGGCAGAAATCGGGGACAGTGGCGTAAATACAAGTCAAAGTGGCGTAAAAAACCGTCCATTTTGTACTCCTAAAATAGGCAACTTTGGGCTGTCCCCGGTATTCGGGAAATTCACTCTCGTGTGCGAGCTTAGTGCTGTTCACACGCGCCAATTCATGGGTGATCGACCTTGGCACTGGAAAGAGCCTGAAAGATTTCGAGTTTAGAGATGTTTTGGGACACAATTTACATTCCAGGCGAGCACAATGCATCTTAGGCATGTTTGCCCACATTCGGAGGTCCCATCGTGCAATGTTCCACATGCCAAAGTGTTGCAGTGAATGGTTTAAGGGTTGCGACTGGTGCCTGGACAAACATGGCGTCGGAGCCACCTACCCGACAATGGTCATGTGCGACACTATACCGGGGGTCTAGCTTCCTTGCAGAGCAAAGGGAGGCGAACAAGGAGTTGACCTTTGATGGACTTGTTGCTGTTTCAGGGTTGCAAAATGTTGAAGCCGACAAAGCTCCCATTTAGAGTCCATTTGGTGGCACTATCCTGTCCACCCCGCGCCGTGTTCCCAAGCCACGACCCAGGCTGCAAAGGAGCGCCTGCGAAAGCTGAAGGCGATGCCTGCTGATCCGCCTCAGAGGGCGAGCTCGGTCGAATCCTTCGCTACCCATAGCCCATGTCCGAAGACAAAAGCATCCCCACCCAGTTCAGCAAAGGCATTGAAGAATGTTGACCAGGATAGGGATGTAGATTTGTTTTCAACAGGGACATTGGCCCAACTTCCCGACCCCAGTCTGTTTTTACTTTGTAACCTTGAAGTATGTTTCATCTCATGCAGCCCTTTTCTTGGGTGGGGAATGGGGCAGGAGACCAGCATACCAAAGGCGACATCTTCGGGCTCGAAGCCAGACGCCTCTAAGGGACATCCTAAAGAGGCCACGTAGAATTTCAATTCATATAATATAAGCGTTGACTAGAGCACTGTCTTCGAACTGAAACCTTTTAACTGAGTGCTGTGGAATGGTTGCCCTTGGTTTTCCCCACATGCATTTGAATTTGATGCTGCTTTCCTGCACCATTCTGGTGCAGGCAGCAGAGACTGAAAGGGATACCGAACCCAAGAAGGCCAGGAATCTGGGAAAAGGATGGCTGGGCATGGAGATGGATGCTTCGCACCACCATCAGGGGCCCTTGAATTTTTGAACAGTAGCAGGGAATGTACTTAATGTCTAGCTAGAGAGAGAGAGAGAGATATGGAGAGAGACAGAAAGAGATAGAGAGAGAGAGAGAGGGGGAGAGAGAGAGGGAGATAGATATATATATATATATAGATATAATGAACAGTGTTTGGTCAAGAGTAAACAAAAGAACAAATATAGGTACACATAGAATCTATACTATGTTTGTGTATACACACACACACCTACTCAGCTAGCAGCTACACTTCAAACTTTATACCATTCGGTTCGATAAGTACCCGTATTTTTAGGTGTTTAAAAGTACACAGCTATAAACATTCAGTAAAACCATCCAACGACACCCAAACTAGCATACATAAACTACAACATAAGCCCAACATCCACCCCTGAGTAGAATTTGTTTTACCAGTAGGAGTAAGAAATGATCCTAACCCCCCGAAAAGGCTCCAAGCCAAGAATCTTAGCTTTTGTTTGGTTGTTTGGGCTAGCTTGGCCAGCCAGATGGCCTAATAGTGGCTTAAGATGGGCCCAGCATGTGTTCAAAATAGGCTAAAGTGTCTTCTTACGCACGTACCTGTTTAGATGCATACGCACAGGCATGCATACACATGCATACTTACCTACTTAGCTATGTAGCTATAATATTCGGAGCACAGTAGATTACAGTACATTACAATAGGTTTACCAAGCACATGTACAAACCCCAAATATCTCCAATTGATGCACAAAACTCGCCCCTCCTAGTTAACCTCCCGCCACCGCAGGCTGATGCAGATGACGATGCCAGGATGATGTCGTCGTTGGCTGCTGCTTTGCGCCGCATTTGTATGCCGAAACCTGCCAGCGGAAAGCTGGAGGTTTCCCAGGAGATCCACAGGCAGTTCAAAGCTGGAGGTCAACAGCGAAAATGCTTGTTGGACATGTTGGTGAAATCTAAGGGCAACAAGGACCAGTGTTGTTTATTGTCTCCATGTTTTGGTTTTAATTTTATCATTGAACACCCCATATGAAGATAGAACAATGTACCAACACGCGGTTGTCAGATCCCCTCAAAGGAAGTATTTCTGAAAACCATCGAGCACCAGCAGAAAAAGTCCCGGAAGAACAACTTGCATGTGGAAAAGGGGTTCTACACCAAAGCAAACATGAAGAAGGACTTAGGATGGGATGCGTCCCCTTCTTAGATCAGCCCTTCACCAATTGACCAATAGCAGTATGAGCTTGAAATCTGAATTCCTTCCCATCCCGGGTCCCCGCAAACAACTGAGGGATAGGATTAAAGCTGCAGTGAAATACTGCGCTGACCCACGCAGAGCCAAGACTCACGTCAGGCTTGGGGGCCCAATTTCTCTTTGAGAATTTCAAAAATCATGGTGTCCACATGGGTTTTGATCTTTCTACTCCCCCATCTTCGGTTAGCCCCCATGCAGGCGGGACAAATACCAGAGCCACATCAAGGAGTATTGGGTGGATGTGCAAACAACCGGCAGTTTCGATGATGAGAATGAAGAAACCTTTGTAGATAAGACCACGGAGGAGGGACAAGCTGCGTCCTTCGACTTGGGGCTCCCAGCCACTGACCCATGCGCAGCAGCACGAGGTGAAGATGAGCCTGAGCCAGTGGACACCGACCATGAGGTCGACGATGACATGGACGACGGCACCAGCAGCAGAATGAGCAGAACACGGGTTCCCCCCAGAAGTGAAGTTCAAAAAGAACACGCCCTAGAGGCTGGGTCCACAAAAAAGGTGAAATTGTAAACATATTCTTTAGGATCTTTGGTTTGCCGCATGCTTCAACTGTCCATGCCTTTGGGAGGCCATTGAGAATGTTGGGACTGTGATGTCACAACTCTTGAAAGTT